>CAIGRO010164513.1:2315-22772 GCA_903798355.1 Fraxinus baroniana | reverse complement strand
AACATCCCCATTTTGCACACAACCAACAAGTAACCTCATTAGGATGACATCCATGGTTCTTCATATTCCATGTAATCATATACCAAAATGAGGCTGCCCTTCTCTTTCTTGCACCAACCTCTTAACCACGAAACTTGTGTGCTTGAATCTCCCCAACCTTGAAATTTCAGCTAAGAAACCTACTCCCTCGTTGCTTCTGCGATTCGACCTGATATATTTTGGGGCTGCGTTGAGGTCGAATCGTGGTGGGCAATTGTGATGGGGGTAGCTTCGAATCAGGAGTGAATTGAATCGTGGTGATTTGATGAATTGGGGGAGAAGGGTTTGTGCGGTTTGATTTGGGCACAAAATCTGTCGATCGTTGCTTGCCGTCAGCCATGGTGGAGTTCTCGACTTGGGGATAGCTTCTGCGATTCGGCCAGAAGTATTTTGGGGCTAGGTTCAGGTAGAATCGTGGTGGGGGTAGCTTCGAATCGCGGACTAGGTGGTGGTTTGAGTTGGGGGAGGGAGAGACGGATTTGGGGAAGAAATTGGGGGGAGAGAGACGAGT
Source organism: Fraxinus baroniana (assembly GCA_903798355.1). Taxonomy (NCBI): domain Eukaryota; kingdom Viridiplantae; phylum Streptophyta; class Magnoliopsida; order Lamiales; family Oleaceae; genus Fraxinus; species Fraxinus baroniana. Next base: position 22,222 of record CAIGRO010164513.1, on the reverse strand, counting down.
TCTGGGAGTGAATTGCCCTTTTTTGTTTTGTTTTTTTATTTTTTTTTAAAAAATCGTGTTTTCAAAAGATGGAAATGCCACGTGTGTAGCAATTTTGATGAGTTGGCTAAATTAATTGATTTGTCATGCCACATCAGCTGCCACGTGAAATTTCCGTCCAATTTTTGAACGGAAGTTAGCTTGGTGACTGTTGGGACGATATATTGTAAAGTTCAGTGACTAATTGCGTTATTTTGAAAGTTCAGTGATCCCTTGCGTGCATGGCTGAAAGTTCAGTGACTAAATAGGCAATCCACTCAAATTGATGAGAATTATGATTTTTAAAAGTTGATTTAATCAAAAGTTTTTAAAGTAAATGATTTGATAAAGATAAATAAGATGCGTAATCAATATAATTTAGCTTAAGAATGTCTTACTTTAAAAGCTCTCAAAAGTTTTATAATAAATGCAAAGTGAAACGATATTTATAGTGGTCAAAATGCCAAAATTTCTGACTAGTCGGACAACCCATCCAAGCGTCCGAATCCTAAACCTGACAACCAAACTAGCCCGTTGTGCGTTAAAAATTAGAAAGGTTAAAAAAATGACCATTAGGTGAACCTTTTTTTTATTTTTTAAAGTAAGTAACATTGTAATTTTTCTCGTGCATAAAAAATTTATTCTTTTGACATTTTAATGATTCATTGTTAAGGATTAAAGTATTTTACTTTTACATATGAATCCGAAACATGTAAATCCAATATGTTCGATGTTAAACTATTGAAGTTCTTTGTCTTCGAGTGATTTGATGTGAATGCTCGGCTTCCATCTTGATTTTTATTGACCGTCCAACGCGAGTCTTTTGGATGTGATATTTTTGTCTCCAATTGATCAATTTTGCAACAATAACTATGAAGACTCAAATTCAATGGTTAGAAATAAAAACAATTTTGTTTGTTATAATCAAAACATGAAAATCAACCATAGGTCAATAAACAAATTGCCATAAAAAACCGTACAATACATAAGCTCAGAATTATGAATAAACGAATTTTCCATATATAAATAAACTGTACAATACAATAAAACTACAACACGAAATCAACATTATAGTCAAAAATCAAAACTTGAAATTAAACAATCAAAAATTAAGAATTAATTCCAATAATGATTTCAGTCTGCAGAAGTAAACGAAGAGATTGGGACAAGAATCAATCGAACTAAACTGCTGTTTATAGCTATGTGGTGAAAAAACTTAAATATTTTCAGAAAATGAGAAATATATTACACTTCCATTTAGTATGATCTTTTTACAAATTTGAATGATTATCGATTTGTGTTTATTTTCGGGTTCTTGATACAAGATTTGATAGAAAGACGTGCATTAATTTAATTGTCTTTTTTAAAACGGTCAAAAGAACTCAATATTTAGATGATCGTGGACGTTGTTTTGGTTTTAAACGTTTTCGACATGATAAATATAATTTTATTTATTCATGGGAACTATTAATTGAGAATAAAAATTGTGATAGAAAAAAAATTTAATTACATAAAATGGGACAAAAAAATTTCTCTATTTTGAAAAAAAAAAAAAAATTCTCTTAAAACTTTCTCTACTTTTCACCAAGAAAATATTTTTCCTTTTTTCTCTATTTTCCTTTTTTTTTTCTCTCTATTTTTAAGTTTCCTTTTACAAAACTTTCTCAAATACGCTCTACAAAAGCTATTAAAAGCCCAATCAAAATAACGTGCATGTTTCTTCTTCTTCTAACTTTAACAGGCGCAGGAAAGGGAGAAACGACTATGGCGGTTTCTGTAGTGTAGCATTGTGAACAATTTACTGTGAAGAACGTAGGCAAAAAACCCTCTTGAGACCAGTTTTGTGTTGCGTCGCTGACTTCTTGTAATTTCTGCAGAGGACAATTCGTCTTCTTCATCACCAAATTCGGAAGGTAATATCATTTTTTTTTTGAAAATTTTAATATGAGATTCGTTTGCTTTATATCTATTGGGCTTCTAGCTCCTTATATTTATTTTTATTTTTATAGGTAGTTCTGTTTTCAATTTTTTTTCTTGATGGTATTCTTCCTTATGCAACCTCTCTTGAATTTTTAATGTGGTTGTTTATGGTATTCTCCTCGCCTTTAGAAGTGTAATCAATGAGATACTCAGGGCCAAAATCCATGGAGGCAACAGGTGCCTCCGCCCCTGCTCATGGTATCATATGAGTATACAAGACCCAAAAGAAGGTCTCTTTTTTTTCTGTGAGTGTAATTAAGTTGAATTATGGAGTTGCATAGATGTTAATATATATGGGGCATCGTACATGCACACAAGCACAGCACCTGCACTTACATGAGCTGAAACGGTATAATATTAAAAGGAGGCAAATGTGCTGTTTGGTTCTCAACAAAAAATAAAATTTAAAAATAAATAAATCAATCTTATCTTTTCTGGTTATTTTTCTGGCAGATTGGGGAGACTGTCTGTATAAACTGATAGTACTAAAATTAGGGATTTGAAAGTGGAAATTCAGACTATAGGGCGTGAGAAATGAATGAGTCTCCCTCAAACATGAAAAGGAAACAACCAGAAGAGAATTCGGAGGGCAAGGAAGAAGTTCCCGCTCAAGAATCCTCGTCGAAGAAGCGCAATTTATCACGGACATGTGTGCATGAGGTAGCAGTTCCGAGTAGGTATTATGCAAATAAGGATGAATCAGTTCACGGGACACTCTCAGATCCCATCTTTAATGGCAAAAGGGCAAAAACCTACCCATTCAAGCTCGATCCATTTCAAGAAGTTTCTGTAGCATGTTTAGAAAGAAACGAGTCGGTTTTGGTTTCGGCACACACTTCAGCTGGCAAAACTGCAGTGGCTGAATATGCTATTGCCATGGCCTTTAGGGATAAGCAGAGGGTTTTATATACTTCTCCATTAAAAGCTTTGAGCAATCAGAAGTACAGAGAGTTGAGCCAGGAGTTTTCTGATGTCGGGTTGATGACAGGCGATGTGACACTTTCACCCAATGCAAGCTGTTTGGTAATGACAACGGAAATTCTGAGGGGAATGCTTTATAGGGGTTCCGAGGTGTTGAAGGAAGTTGCTTGGGTCATATTTGATGAGATACATTACATGAAAGATCGTGAAAGAGGTGTTGTTTGGGAAGAAAGTATTATTTTCTTGCCCCCAGCTATTAAGATGGTTTTCCTTTCAGCAACAATGTCGAATGCTACAGAATTTTCAGAATGGATATGTAATATACACAAACAGCCATGTCACGTGGTTTATACAGATTTTCGGCCGACACCCCTGCAACATTATGTTTTTCCCGTTGGAGGCTCTGGTCTGTATCTTGTTGTTGATGAGAACGAACAATTCAGGGAGGATAATTTTTTGAAACTTCAGGACACTTTCGTCAAGCAAAATCTGGCCGATGGCAACAAGAGTGGTAATGGGAGAGCGAGAATTGTGACAGGTGGGACCGCTTCTGGTGGTTCTGACATATACAAAATCGTTAAGGTGGATATCGACCTATCACTTTCCATTTTATTTCTACTGGTAGTCTACGTATATCTGTTTTTATAAAATATCATCTACTAATAAGTTATTTCACCTTTGAATGTATTAATTTGCAGCCATCTTCGTTGGTGACTAATTTACTGTCATTTAATGTTATCTCTTACTCCTTCTTTGCCTCTTACAAAGTGTGCGGTGTAAAAATTGTATTGTTTCATAGCTCTAAATTGAAAAATTGCTGAATTTCAGATGATTATGGAGCGTAAATTCCAGCCAGTGATAATATTTAGTTTTAGTAGAAGAGAGTGTGAAGGACATGCCATGTCAATGTCTAAACTTGATTTTAATACCCAAGAGGAGAAGGAAGTTGTGGATCAAGTGTTCAAAAATGCAATCCTTTGCTTAAATGAGGAGGATAGACGCTTACCTGCTATTGAACAAATATTGCCATTGCTTCAGAGAGGCATTGCTGTTCACCATTCTGGCTTGCTTCCTATTGTCAAAGAACTTGTCGAACTTTTGTTTCAAGAAGGGCTGGTTAAGGCTCTATTTGCCACAGAAACGGTACTGCTGTTTACAAGAAATGCTCTTCAGATATTAAATTTTGAACGTACTCCTATTTTAGTTCATCCATAAGAATAATTTGACACTTACTGAAGGTCTTACGACATTCTTATACAAACTGGTATTAGTACATACATAATAAGAATATCTAATGTGAATCATTGCACTTTCAGTAAAAATAAAAATAAAATCTGCATTTATTAATTGTTGAATTTAATTCGAAACAGTTTGCCATGGGGTTGAACATGCCTGCAAAAACTGTGGTTTTCACAAGTTTGAAAAAATGGGATGGTGATAGTCATCGATGTATTGGATCTGGCGAGTATATCCAGGTGAGTAGTTGTTACAACATTATTACTAAAAATAGAGATACACATTACACCTACTTTCTGTTTATGATTTTTTGATATGGTTGTTCTTTCTAATAGATGAGTGGTAGAGCTGGACGTCGTGGTAAAGATGAGCGGGGTATTTGTATTATAATGATTGATGAAAAGGTAATTTTATTGCTGGCATTATTTATCTCAGTTTAGCTATAGGGAAAAAATAAAAATTTAGAGTAAATTTTCCTTGGAAAATGGATCTCATACTGAGTTACTTTCCATATCTTGTAACCATTTGGCAGTAGCCGGTATTGATTTGGAAATTGTCTTGTTGTTGATGAAGTTATGGAATAAAGTGTAATGCCTAACTGGACCTTTGTACATTCAGTCGTATCAAGACTACATTGCTAAATAACTGCTGTTCCTTGAACTCCCATTATTAAATATGGACCAAAAAAGGCAAGATAGATAAGAATGTCAACAAATGCTAAAACTCACTATTTTATGAATAAGTGCTGCTACTGAAGTAATCCTCTGGATTGGAGCTATTGCAAGATCAAGAATTATGCATATGTTTCAATAACTGCAAACCTACATCTAATCATATGTGACCACCAGGACATGAAATCTCACTATTCCAAGTATCTTAGAAGACATGATTTAACTAAAATTCTCATTAGCAATTGAACGTTCCTTCTTGAAACCAGATGGAAATGAATATCCTTGAGGACATGGTCCTGGGTAAACCGGCACCGTTGGTCAGTACTTTCAGGCTAAGCTACTACTCAATCCTGAACTTATTGAGCCGTGCTGAGGGACAATTTACTGCAGAGCATGTTATCAAAAATTCCTTTCACCAGTTCCAGTATGAGAAGGTTTTCCTTGAAAATTTTCTTTATTTATCTTCAGAGTTTTGGATCTTGGTTGATATTGTGTAAACTTCTCCCTTAGGCATTACCTGACATTGGGAAAAAGGTCTCCAAGCTGGAAGAGGAGGCTGCAGTGCTTGATGCTTCTGGAGAGGTCTAGTTATTCTGATTAGTTGTCCTTGCAATGCATTATTTAGATATGATTTAAGTGCTAAATTTTTCATGTTAAATTTTAAGGCTGAGGTTACTGAATATCATAAGCTACAGCTTGAGATAGCCCAAGTTGAAAAGAAAATGATGGCAGAAATGATGCGGCCTGAAAGAGTTCTCTATTTCCTTCAACCTGGTAGGCTGGTAAGTGAGAAAATAGGTGTTTGAATATATTATATATGCTTCGATCTAGGATAATGTGAATCCCATCTATTGCTTCCTATTGCAACTTCTGTTCATTTGATCAGCTTGCATGTCACTTTTTCCTTATTTGTGAGTCCCTGCTATATCCCTTAGCAGAAAATGCTATATCCCTTATATTTCTGCTGTGTATTGTTTTCTGTTATATGCCGCACTGTTAATATAAGGTATGATTACTCAAAGGGGATCTAAAAGTGTTTGTCATTGTGATTCTTTTCCTCCTTGGCTGTTCCTCTTCTACTTCTATGCGGTGTTGGAAGAAAGGTATTAGAAGAGAGGCTTTGGACAATCATTTTTGGGATAAATCTGTTTTATATACTGATTTGGATGCAATGATGCTTAAATCCCTTTGCTCCCGCTCCTGTGGGTTGTTTTTGGTTGTGTGTTGTTTCTGGTTTTACTTTTATGCACTCTCTGAGTCTGAGGAACTGCAGGTTAAAATAAGGGAAGGTGGCAAAGATTGGGGTTGGGGAGTTGTAGTCCATGTGGTGAAAAGGCCCTCGGCTGCATTGGGCTCTTTGCCTGCTGCACTTACTTCTTCCCGTGGTAGTAGTTATATTGTGGACACTTTGCTTCACTGCTCTTTTGGCTCGAGTGATAATGGTTCTCGACCCAAACAATGTCCTCCTCATCCTGGAGAAAAGGGGGAAATGCATGTGGTAAGTTGATAACATATTGAGCAAAAAATTCTGCGACATAAAAGCTTATTGTTCATTGAAATTTAGTCTGACTGGAGCATGAACCTATAACTAGATATATGCCATTTAGAAGTCAATATACATTGGTTTTTTTGTCAGGTTCCTGTTCAGTTGCCTCTTATTTCTGCACTCAGCAAGCTCAGGATTGCTGTTCCTTCTGATTTACGTCCAACGGAAGCTAGACAGAATGTTCTGCTTGCTGTGCTGGAGCTTGAAAAACGTTTTCAGCAGGGCTTTCCGAAGCTTAATCCTACGAAGGTATGTCATTCTTACATTGATAATGAGCATATCCTAATTGACACTATTTTCTTATATTGATTTGGTGTAGATTGTTGCTCATTGTTATATTCAGGTTAGCCTGATGTTGTAAAGCATCCTCCTTTGTATGAAGTTATGAACCATGTTAGTATCACGGTACAACAGTTGATTTGTACCCCGGATTTTGGTACCATAGTGAAATTATAAGGCTGTTGATATATGATATCCAGCAATGAACTCCTTTTCATTTTTATTTTTTGTTGAAGTGTAAATCATAGTATCCTAGTAAGCAACAAAATTGATGCAACTATTTAAACTTGTCTTTGTTTGTTCATTATTTTCCTGAAATCAAATATTTTCATAAACATAGTTAAGACTAAAATGTAGAAGTACATCATACCAAGACAAAAGAATGGAACAGTAGTAAGAGGCAGGAAAAATTTAGTTATCAGTCATATAATCATTTGTTATTATTGGATAGAGGCAACATCAGCTCAACTATCATCACCGTCCCTCTCAGTCCATTTCATGGTCTCTATCATTTGAATTTCTTGAATCTTTCCTCTTCGGACAGAGACCAAGTAGGATTAAAATTTTACGTATATAACATGCTTTTATGGCCCATCCAGAACCAGAAGGCAAAATGTTTTTCCATAGGTCCACATACGGTTTTTCATAATTTTCAATATCAATGAACCTATGTCGACATCTTTACCGAGGATTGATGATATATATTTCTAATGTTTTTACCTTTTGTCAGGACATGGGAATTGAAGAACCAGAAGTTGTTAAGCTCGTTAACCAGATTGAGGAACTTGAACAGAAATTATTTTCTCATCCATTGCATAAGGTCTGAAAAAAAATTATCTTTTCCCTTTCCCCACCAAAACGTTTGTTTCAGCTAGTTGCTTCTAGCCTCCCAATATAGAAACATCAGCGAGTTGGTTCTCTATGGAGGCATTGACTTAATTTTGTGAGAGAATACCCTTCATGTTTAATGTTTAAAAAATACAATAACCTGTCCTGTTTCTAGTTTTAAGTAATATATTCACCCCTGACTACTTTTTGATTCATATCTCAAAGTAAGCTATAGGAAAATAAATTGATACATTGCCCCTGTTTGGTTTTGTTATAAATTAGAGTTTTAGTAGATTTTGATAAAAGTACCATTTGTTAACAAATTCTTCAACAGATTTTAAGTTGAGATCTCCACTGGCATGCATATATAGAATTGTGTACGCAGAAAAAAAGTGTTCTTATTATTAAAGGGAACAAATTAAATTGCAACTGTAGAAAATTCCATCTTTAGTTTACAAGGACAGTTAGGTGTATCAACCTCATTTGAGATTAGATATGACTCAAAAATTGGTGAAGGTGAATATGATACTCAAAACTAGAAATTGGGAAGGTTAGTCTGGTTTTTTAAACGTGTGAGGGTGTATATGATATTGTTTAGTATTATTTTATTCACATTTATGCTATGCAGTCTCAAGATGAACATCAGATTAGAAGTTTCCACAGAAAATCAGAAGTGATTCATGAAATTCAACAGCTAAAGTCGAAAATGCGTGATTCACAGGTATTTGTTGTTTGTTGGATGCTCCTCTGAATGCATGTACATGTACGTATGCACAGAAATATACATGTTCGTATATCTGCTAATTAGCTGCTGTCTACGTGTATGCTTTCTTTGGTCCTCACTCAATTGCTACCTCTTGTCTATATTCAGCTTCAAAAATTTCGTGTTGAACTTAGGAACCGCTCACGGGTTCTGAAAAAGCTGGGGCACATTGATGCTGATTGTGTTGTTCAGTTGAAAGGACGAGCAGCCTGTTTGATAGATACAGGAGATGAGCTCCTTGTTACTGAATTGATGTTCAATGGTGAACCCTCTTATCATTAATTTTTCAAACTTATGCCTGCTGTCATTTTTTTCTTTTCCACAATAGATGTGTTGAGCAGTGTTTAATTTTTCCTGTTGGAAATTGCATGTTATAAACCAATCCCCCAATATCGAACGTTAGTTTATCATCACATTCACATAATTTTTTTGCAGGTACCTTCAATGATCTTGATCATCATCAAGTCGCTGCTCTGGCAAGTTGCTTCATTCCAGGAGACAAATCAGGGAAAATAGATGTAACAGCAGTACTTGTTAAACCACTGCAACAACTTCAAGACAGTGCTAGAAGAATAGCAGAGGTGTGTTCAGCTTTTTACACATGCTCATATATGTGTGTATAGATCTAATTTTGTTATCTATATTGGCAACTGCAAACCGAAAAAGAGAAGTATTGCGGAGCAAGGTAAATGATAACTTGAAAATTTTGTCACAGATACAACGTGAATGTGGACTCGAAGTAAATGTGGAGGAATATGTAGAGGCAGCAGTCAGACCATACTTGATGAATGTGATCCACATGTGGTCAGAGGTCGATTTAGTGACTTGTATTTTTTCAGTAGATGGCATGTTAAACTACACTCTTTTCTTATTTGATGCTCTAAACTCTATTTTTTCAGGGAAAATCTTTTAAAGATGTTACGGAAGAGACAGACATCCTTGAAGGTAGCATTATACGACTAGTTAGAAGACTTGATGAATTTTTAAACCAGGTAATCCAATCGATTTTCATAAATCGAATGAATTTTTCAATCGAGCTAGAGTTCATAAATAGGTGAACAAAACAGGCATAATGGAGCCTTTTCCTATAGGTGACCAACATGCAATTAATGATTTGAAGAAAAGTAATAATCATCGAGCCTTTCTAGCAAATGTTAGGATAGGATGCATGAATTGTTGGATGCCTTTACTTCTGGACTATTTTGGCCTCTTTCTATGAAGATATAATGTAGGTTCTCTACTTCAGGCCAACAGATGGCTGGACAACTCCGAAATGCCGTTTCTCTTTTATCATAATATTTATGCATGCCAAATAGATAATACTTGTAGCACCTCTGGGAAGGTGACAGTTGTTGACAGTAATAAAAAGAAAAAGAATCTTAAATGTTATATATTATACTGTTAGTACAACCTAATACTCCATACCAACTACCAAAACTGAACTTAAAAGTTTGTTTCAAGACTGGGATCATATACCCATCTTCAGTTTATTATCTTCTTTTTTGGTTTCCAGTTGAAAGCTGCTGCTCATGTGGTCGGGGAAGCTGATTTAGAGAACAAATTTGCAGCAGCTAGTGGAAGCCTTCGCCGAGGGATAATGTTTGCAAATTCACTGTATCTCTGAAATTGTAGACTACAGATTAGCTTCTTGAATACTTACCATTAGCCTCTTTAGTTTTCACCCTAGTTTTTGAAGAATTTTGTTAGCACCCATGTCTTTCATTTCCTTTTCTTTTCTTTCTATTTTATAATTTAACATTGTGTACATAACCAACAGGAGAGTAATGGGGAAAAGAAAATTCTTTTAAACTTGTATTAGTTATTTCTTTGGGCAAATTAAGAATGCGCTCTCCAACCTTTAAAAGTGAGGTTTAGGGTCGCACATGAAGAAAATTGTAAATTTTGAATGGTCAAATTGCAAATGCTCTAGCTGCATGTCATGCTCAATTTGAACATCTACATAGTTGATTTCAGTCATTCCCCAGTTTATTTTTATCTTATTCATTTGGTGGTGAGTAATATCGGGTGAAGAGGGGGACTAGATTTCAAGACAAATTCAATTATATTACTCTTCAAATATTTGCATTAATCTTTATTTAAAATTAAGTATAAAAAACAAAAAACATTCTTGTTGAATTTGCATTAATTAATAAACATTCTTGTTGAATTTGCAGGATCAATAGTTAATCAAAAACATAGACACGCATTGCAATTAATTCGACACTGTAACCCTAAACCCTAACAAGAACCGTGCAATAAACATTCTGGTATGAATCGTTGTACTTGCAAGCAGCTCATAGAAAAGGAATAACAAGTGCATATTATATAGGTGCAGAAGCATATGCTGCGTGAAATGTGAAGTAAAATAAATGGCAGAATTTGATAGAAATAATGCTGCTGCAGCCAGTCGAACATTTTATTTCTTCCTAAACTGATCAACTTATACGGCGGCAAAGAGTGACGCCGATGCCCACCGGAACCTGGCAAATCTCGACTCTCGGATCAGAAGCCACTTTCTCGTTAAACAATAACACTGGATCCCCATAAAACCTAATTCCACTAGCATCATCATCTGATACAATCCGCAGCGTCCCTAGAGTCTCACTGAGGAGAGTTTTGTCATAAACAATGACTCCCCCTATCCTGACTAATTCAATCAATGTCTTGTGATATTCAGAACAAGTTGTCTTGTCAGCGTCCACGTAAAGGAAATCAAATGCCTCGTGATGCTTCTCCTGTAGCACATTTGACAAAGTAATGGTATATTTATACTACAGTGACAAGAACAATGTCCACGTAAATGAAATCAAATGCCCCGTGATGCTTTTCCTGTAGCACATTTGACAAAGTAATTATGGTATATTTATAATACAGTGAAAATAAAAAAAGAAATTAAACTGTAAGAAATCAAGTTGTGTATACTTACATCTTTGCTCATTTCAACAACAAGAGATATTGAACTTTCGTTGTAGTCGATTTTGTGAGCCATGCCAGCCTTTTCGATTACTGGAAAATAGAGTTGATAATTTCCACGGCCGTAGTCTATGCTCAGAATCTGATGACATTCAAGAAAAGAGCGTTTTAGACATTGTTCATTTGACCATCCAAGATAGAAGAAATTAATAATCATTCTAGATATTGAAATTCTTACCTTTCCATCGTCAGGAATAGCTAGTGCAGTTGAAAGGAGAACGTAACCGCTTTGAATTCCAATCTGCATTGTGTTCTTGGCATTGATGAGTTTGAGAATCATGTTCAAGAATTGCCCTACATCAGCGGAACTAGTCTTGTTGCTCCTGTATAATTTAACATTTATCAAAATCCAAATTGAATCTTGACTCGAAACAAAAAAATGAAATAAAAAAATTGAAAATGGATTGAGTTTTACCAGCTACTGTGTGTTTCAGTCTTATTACGTAGCTCTTTCATGGATTCGGTCTCTCTCGGATACACACTAGTTTCAAGCACATACTGCAGAATAAAAGTGAATTTTTAAAGCATTAAAATTTCAAGTTTTTTCTTAGGAGAAGGCAAAAACTTAATTATACCTGGTAAATGTGATCACTTTGCAGGAGAATCTTGGGGTCAATTTCTTGGCTTTCCTCATGAATTTTTCTAGTGCCAGCCATTGCCTTGCTATTTCTCATGTCGATTACAAAATCAACTTACGTTGTGAAACTCTACTTTTTCTGGTGGAACTGGAAGGAGAAACAAAGGGTTTATATAGAGGGTAGTTCTTCTTATTCGCTCGTTTTCAAAGAATTTAAAGGAAGTAAATTATGCCACTAACTCACTTTTCTGGGTTTAAAAATAATAGAAAAAGGGGAACATGATGTTTAGATCATATGGCCTCTTTGTTTGAGCCATGTTAAAATCTTTATTCTCATTCTTCTACTAATTTTCAACCACACATTTTTCAATAAAATAATATTTTACATTACATCAATAACTTTTCATTCTTTTTCAATCACACATTTTCTATCAATCTAAATCACTATTTCAAAATACATTTTTCCAAAATAATGTGGCTCAAACACACCCATGATAGAGTGGTATGGTTACAATTGTGATTTGATGCTTAAATTTTTTATTTAAATCTTATGTTTTGGATTGCAAGAACCTATTCATTATAGCTTTTGTATGTTACTCCAAAGTGGTGGAGGATGCACTTCAAATTGAATTGATATCTTTTTCATATAAATACTTTAGTCATACATTCTTTTAAGCTATAATATTAGCTACGTTTTTCAAGCCATGCATTGCTTTTATTTCAAATGAAAAATTCGGAAAATTGCTTAGATATTATTGAGAAAAAAAAAAGTATTTTAAATAGTAATATGATAGGAAATATGTGGTTAAAAAGTAAGGAAAAGTTCTTAATGGGATGAAAAATATAATTTTATTGAAGAATGCGTGGTTGAAAATGAGTTTTGAAATAATGTATTTTGAAAGAATGTGAACCAAACACGAGTTTATGCTTCTGCACAAATTATTTGAGCCGTTTGTAAAGATAAATATTGTAACAATACCTTTAACAAAAAACAAACACAACTAATCGAGATATATGATATTTTATATTTATAAAAGCTTTGTGCATAGCACAACTTACAATTACATTTTGAAATATACAGTCAAGCAAGCTTACGTTGATATCAAATAAAGAGTCCAAATAATAAATTTAGAGGTGAGGGGAGATCAAATCAGAGGCAGCATGGCTTATCTTAGCTTATGGAGGGTCCTAATTCTACGAAGAGTATTGCTACACTTACAGAAAAAAAAATACACAGAATGTTTACAAACACACATGGAGGTGAGTCCCATTATTTTTGGACAATATTTAATTCATATAGGGCCCACGCCCGTGTGAGTGTCTATAAACTTTTTGTAAAAAATATTTATGTACACAAATCATTTTCCTTTTACAAATTACATTAGATGAGTTAAGTTTCACGTTAATGTTGCTCAAAGATCAAATCCTGAAACTATAGGATTTTTTGAGTTGTGCTCGGATACAATTATTTCGACTTTCTTCCATTCCCCCACAAATATTTCAATTTATATTGTTCTTTGGGATGTGCTTGAAGTTCAATTATTTTTACTTTTATTCGTGAAATTCCCATGAAAATACAAACTTTCAATTTATGACTTGAAACTCTACTTTTTTGTGGTTTAAGGAGCAATAGAGGGTTAATAAAAATCTTGACTTTACAATTATGTTTTGGATTGTCATAAATTTCTTTTATTTTTGATGAAAAATTAAGAAAATTCTTTTGATTTTATACTTTGTCACAAATTATATATTGGAGACATGCGTGTAGATGAATTATAACGAAACTTTATAAAAGAACGATCACACAACTAATCAAGAGATATGATATTTATTCGTAGAAGTTTTGTGTGTGGTAATCTTTCAATTTCAATTTGTCTATTCAAATTTAAGATGTAGTAAATTACATAGCGAAGCAAGCTTAAGCTCGAATAATAAATTATGGGGCGAGGGCAAATCACATCTCTAACATGTAGCTGAGTTTACCTTGTGGATTCATGTCCTAGTCTTACGAATTAAGTTAGATGTTTCGATATTTGATATGCCACGTCAATGTTGCTCAAAAGGTCAAATCTTGAACCTGTACAATTTTTTGAATTGTGCTCGAACTCAATTATTTTGACTTTCTTCAATTTCCACAAATCTTTGAATACTATAGCATTTATTTGGAATGTGCTTAAGATTCAATTATTTTTATTTTCGTTCGTGGAAATCCCTCAAAATTAATACTTCCAATTAATGTCATGAAACTCTATTTTTGGGCAAGTTTGAGTACCATTTTTTTTTTTTTTTTGTGCAGAATATATTTTGAAATAGTAAATTTATGGAGAATATACTGTTAAAAATGAAGGAATTTTTTTGGGTTGAGTGTAATATTAGTTTATTAAAAAATATGTAGTTGAAAAGAGGAGAGAAAAATGCTGATAAATGGAGATCGTACAATGTCTAATGGTTTCAGGAGCAATAAAGAGGGTTACTTTTTGGATCTTGACAGTTTAAATGAAGACAGAGACATTCTTCTTACTCCAACATTTTGTCCCTTGCTCGTTTTCAAAGAATTGAATGATGCCGCCGATCGACTACCTTTTCTGTTTGTGTACAAACCTAAAATTTCAGATCCTATGATAGGGTGATATGATTATAATTATTAGTGAGTACCTTTTATGATTACTTACATAGCTACTGAAGATGCATTTAATAGCTTTTCCATATAAATACTTTAGTGATACAATTTATATATTTTGACGAAAATTCCTTAAACGTCTATGCAAATAACTTGAGCTCTTTGTAGAGATAAACCATAACAAAACTTTTAGCGAAGAACGATCACAACTAATCGATGTTAAGATTTGGAGTTCCATCTTAAAATGTCAATCTTGTTAAGAGGAGTAGTTAAAAACCTTTATTGATTGGTCTGTGTCAACATCATTTATCAATGTGTGATATATATCCCTTAACACGCTTCTGCAAGATGGTAGCTCATTTGAGCAGATCAATTTTGAAATCCACGTGCTCATTTTAGAGTCTTAACGGGATCGAATCGCTCGTTGGAGCATAATGGGATACCATGTTAAGATCTTAAAAAGTCAACCTTGTAAGAGGAGTAGTCGAAGATCTTTATTAATTGGTCTGTGTCAACAACATTTATCGATGTGAGATATATATCCCTTAACAACCGAGATAGATTATACATATTTATACAAGTTCGATGTGTTGATATTTGATTCGCCACACATCAATGTTGGGCAAGAGATCTCACTTTCAAGGAATCAAAAGGAAGAAAATGACTCCTTTTCTGTTTGTGTAAAAATAATAGAAAAAGCTGGGTACATCGATGATCATGTCCAGATCAAGAATTGATTTCTTGCAAACCTAAAATATCAGATCCTGTGATAGGCTCATAATTGTTAGGGATTTGTATATTATATGGTACAACTTCATATGCCAATAACTTTCATAAAACAATAAAAATAAAAACCAAATGTTCAAATAAGGATCAAACTGTCTTGAGGTTATTTGAGGCTTCAAATTTTGACTGTAAGCTATATTTGCCATACGATTTTTACATCTTATATTTTGGATTGAGGTTATTTGAGGCTTCAAATGTTCAGATTTATTTTTTATTTTTACTTTGGTTCACTGAGCTTTTCCTTGAAAATACATACTCCCATTAATTTATGTAGTGAAACCCTACTTTTTGTGTTTTAAGGAGCAATAAAGGTTTAATAAAGAGGGTAGCTTTGGGATCTTGACAGTTTAAATATAGGAAGAAATGTCGTTTTGACTGAAATTCTTTTTACTCGCCCATCCTGTCCAATTCTCACTTTCAAAGAATTTAAAGGAAGTAAATGATACCACAAACTCCACCTCTGTTTGTGTAAAAATAAATAAAGAAAGGGTACATCATGTTCAGATCAAAAATTGATATAGCACAAACCCAAAATGTCAGATCCTACGATAGGGTGATATGATTATAGGATAAATCTAAATGTACTTAATATTTTACCTAATCATTTACTTAAAGGCCAACTGACATCCCCCTATTGGAGGGACGACTGAATAGGGGGCCGCCACTTTTTGTAGATGATTATGTACGTGTAGCACGATCCTTATAGATTATAATTGATATTTTGCTTAAAAATAATAAATAATAAAAAGAAAAAAGATTTCATTGTTTGTAACAGAAATTTGAAATAAAAAAGTTTGATGTAAAAGCCTTGTTACCTTTCTGTCAATTGCATTCCTTGTGTTCTAATCCATATATGTTGGCTTGCCATGCATATATGTTTTTGATAAGTGTATTTTGTACACTTATCATGACGATTAAACGAGAGTATATGTTGTTAATCTGGACGAACAATTGCTTAATTATGCGTTAATTTTGTTTATTAAGTGAAACTCAAGGCGCTCAAATTGGGTAAATTGGACAAAATGAGCGAAAAACGAGCAAAAATGAAGAAATACAAAGTTTGGAATTAAATTGCAAACTTCCAATAGTTAATTTGGATCTAATATCGAAAATTGAAAAATTCTTGTATTCAATTGGGTGCAAGTGAAAGATGATGGTTTTGGATGATGAATCAAAACTATACCAAAATAAAAAGACTTGATATGCACCTTAGAAGAAAATGAGGAATGAAATTAACTAACCTGGAAAAGAAGACCTCCACGTGCACAAAGGATAAAGCCGTTGGCGTGCTGGCTCAGCAACTCAGCTCCACTGCGCGACAGCGACTAGTTGTACTGCGCTCGGTGTGATTTTCTCAAGGACTTGGGCTGCAATTTCAATGCTAATTCAAATTCTTTTGGAATTAAAGTTTCTACACGATTTTGACCTGAATTATGGACCTCTATAAATACCAAACAAGGGTCTTGCTACTTGTACTTGTTGGATTACATGTTAGTTTACTCGGGCCCACCCCCTCCCTCACATGGGGGTCGGGTCCCATGCATTTGTTGGACGTGGGACCCGACCCCAATGTTAGAGAAGGAGTGGAGTCGGGTAAACCAAAAGGTAAGCAAGCAAGTACAAATAGCAAAATTCACCAAACAATGGCAACAAATTGGAAAATTCTCTCTAGCCTCATAATACACAAATTGTCTACTATGGTGCATATATTGGAACCATATGTGAGGTTATAAATTGTGAAAAAATTGCACGTTGGGGTGGATTTATGGTTATTCATGCGAAAACTTGATATTTTTTAGCGCAAAATTTATGTTTTGCATCATGAATGATTAATTTGATTCAAGATTTTGAATATGTTAAAAAAAATATAGTGGACCTTAGATGTTAAACCCAAACAAACATTAAATATACATTCTTAAACCAATTTTAGGGTAGTTTGGAGGTGATTAAGCTATTATAAGAAGACACATAAATGTGGATTCCATGTTTATTAAATTTTGTGAGAATTATCTGAGGCCAATAAGATACCAAATTGGTGAAAAATTTAAGTTAGGGGCGATTCTTGGAAATGAGTTTTTAATGAGGATCATAGCACTAATTATTGCATAAAAGGGAAAAAGGTTGTCTTATTGTGAAACTACCCTAAAAGATCCCGATTAGGACACTTAAGAGCTTGTTTGGTAGAGATTAAAATTGGATTAAAATTGAAAAATTAATCGTTCTTGTTGACATTTATTAAACGGGTGAGACCCAATAACAATCATATTTTCAATTTTAATTGGATTTTAATTATTACCAAACGAGCTCTTATTGAAAATTAGAAGAAAAAAAACTCAAAAATGGATCAAATCAGTGCATGAAACAGAATACACACAACAAACTTGAAAAAGCAGGTTCTTGAAACAAATTATGAATATAAATAGACTAACTTATTCTACTCATCGTGATATATTTGAAATCCCAAAATTAATTTTAAATGAATGAGAAATCTTTTGGAAGTAAAAAACATTATATAAAGTTAAGTGTCGCTTTGTACGTCAAAAAGTGACAAAATGTTACTTTTATTAAAAAAGTAATATTGTTTTTAATTAAAAGTGATGTTACTTTGTAATTATATTCAAAAAAGTGACAAAAACTTTAAAAAGTGACAAATAATTAAAAAAATGTGACAAATAATTAAAAAAAGTGACAAAAAAAAAACGACAAAGAATCCAGAAAACAACAATTAATTTGGCGTAATTAATACGGAAATTTGTAACGCCCTCATTTGTTATACAGGCAACTGATTATAAAATAACAAATATAAAAGTGACAAAATGATTGAAATTGTTGTCCCAATAGAATGTACAAATAACAAACTTTGTTACGACGTAAATATCACTTTTTGTTTAAAATATGACATATCATGTCACCATTTTAAGAAGATAAAAAAAATGACAAATATTCACAAAAAGTAAAAAAAAAAAAATAATAAAATAAACAGTGGACAATCTCAAAAAAGTGACGGAAAGTGAAAAAAAATTGACTAATATTAAATAAAGAGAATTTCTTAACTAACATGTAAACTTGGATTTGAAAGCTATTCAATAAAATGACAAATACACATCCAAATTAAAACTAGAAAAAGTTCGCCTGATTTGGAAATTACAACAAAAATTGTACCATCTTGAGCTCATTCGTGAGCACAAACATTTTGATTATATCCTTGAGCACATTTGTTAATACAAACATTATGTATGCAGTTCAATATGATATCGTTACAACATGTATTTTTGTGTGCCGATCATATTCAATTCATTTCCAAATAACAAAATTAGATTAAGATTAATTTACCTTTCGTGATTTTAGTGGGGTTCTGAGAGTTTCAGGTTTCAAATCTTTAGTTCCTTTCATCCTTTTTCTTTTCTCTGCTTTTGTTCTAGATTTTCACCCATCTTATCTAAGCTTTCGGGATCATTGCTCTTTGTTATAACCATTTTCACTATCTTAGTTTGTGGGTGAAATGAAAGAAAATAGTGGTTTCAATGTCTGGTGTTTTTTTTAAAAGAATCGCGAAAACTGCTGAATGTCGAATGTATTGTGAAAATCGCTATTCAGTTTGTGGGTGAAATGGAAGAAGATGATGGGTGTTGTGAGTTCAATGTGTGGTTTTTTTTTTTTATTAAAGAATTGTGAAAATTGTTTGTGGGTGAAATGGAAGAAGAGAGTGGGTTTTCGAGGGTTCGAGGGATGGAAATTTAACGTAGGTTGTGTTTGATTGGAGCCATTTTCCATGGAAAGTGGAAAACCTTTTCCATTTCCATCCAAAATGGCTTGTTTGATACAAAAGATTTTCTTGGCAATTGTAATTCCAAGATTGTCTCACACGGTGGGTTTTCATGGATTTCAAGGAAAACAAATTCTCACCTATTAGGTGAGAATTGGTTTTCCAGGTTGCTGTCTTTTGCCTTTTATTTTTTTTTTAAATTTTTTTATTTATTTTTGTAATGTAAACAAATTCTATCCACAATTGTGAAAAAAAATTTCTCTTTAATGAACAATTTTCATGAAAAATAAAGTCAAAAGAGTACCAAAAAACTCAAAATTTCAACATTTTCCAGGTGTTAATCAAACACAATTAATTACAATTCCCAGTAAAACAATTTCCAGGCAATTCAATTCCCTGGAATTCATTTTCTTTCCATCCATTTTCCACATTTACAATCAAACGGACCCGTAAAGAGTTTTATATACATCACTTCTTTATATTTCCAAAATACACAAAACTCAAAATATGGTAAATATATGCATTCCTTATATTTAGTCATTATTTATGTATATATTTGACATTTGAAATAATAAACATAATATCTGTTATTAAATCTTAAAAAAAATCTGGGTGAACGTAATTTCCACTTTTTTTTGTTTAAATTTTGTAATTGGATTGGGCATTATATAATAATATATACGCCCAAATCCAATTCCCCAAATTCCTGGTGATGCGACTTGACGGCATTCTTCAACTTCTCCTGCCCGCCGCTACCGGTGAATCGTCATTGGTCCACCACGACCAGTCCACCAGCCTGCCGTGCCGGTGCTGGAAGCTCCTGTGAACGGCTGCAGCCGTCTGTCAGCAGACTTAGCACTCAGTCACTGCCGACGCCTGCGTGAAACCGTGAGTTTTCTGTTTTTTTTTTTTTTTTTTTTTTTGTTTTTGTGTTTTTTTTTTT
>CAIGRO010164500.1:0-16902 GCA_903798355.1 Fraxinus baroniana | reverse complement strand
AAGAGGACCGTCTAAATGTAGAGGCTATTCTAGATGGAGCGAGTCATCATAGTTTAGGGTCCGTTTGATTCTCATTATTGTAGAATGAGAATGAAAAATATAGTCATTATTGGGCCCCACACAAGAGATAGAAATTCAAATTTGAAGGTTTGATGTGATGTATGACGGTCATATTTCTCATTTTTAGTAAATTTGTATGGGAAACAAACAAAGGCTTAGACTAGATGAAGGCTATATCAATGCATGTGCACGAGGAGAAGTATCACCAAAACAAATTGATAGATACAGACTTTTTGCACATTTATGTAGGCATGTATATACGCATTTCTGTTGCACTTTTCTCTACTTGATTATATTTGACACGGTGGCCTATTACAGTACTAAGTATCATGATTTCTGAGTGAAAGGAACTTAAGCTGATTGTGTGTGGTATTAGGTTCTTCTTCCCCTTATAGCGAATATGTTATTCTTCAATGAAGTCCTAGAAGTTTACAATCATGACTATATTTTTATTACCCTTTAGTCATTTCATTCATTGTTTATTTCCTCTTGCACATTATCCTTTGTTGAAGAGTTTTCATGATGATTTTCTACTGTCCTTTCTAAGCGTTTAGCCTGCTTTTCATCTGTATAGATAGTTTTCCAAAAGCTTTAAAATTTATTTTAAATGGATTATAAAGTGAATATGACAACTAGGTTGCCAACTTCTCTAATGCTGTTAGGTCTCCTTACTGCATTTGGCAGACATCACAGAGAAGGGAGTCACATTTCAGGTAATTATTTTCATCTCAGTGTACTGTTCTTTTATATATATACCCCTATTATATTCCAAGTTTTCCGCTTCAAGTCATGATAGTTTAGTGGTGACATCATAATGTTGGTGAGGTGCTTAAATTCTGTAAAACTAATTTGTTTCACATTTAATCTCTACACAAAGTAAGTTTCTTTATTTTGCGTTTTTGCATATAGCAATAAATGGGAAACAACAATGTGCAGTCTTACCTCTCCATTTGAGTTATGCTTTCTTATAAGAATAATTTCATCAGAATGTTATATGGAGAAGGAAAAAAAAAACTCCACACACCACTTTCATGTATCCCCTCTGCCCGTGGCACCCGGGAGAGAGAGAGAGAGAGAGATGAAAATACATTGTTCTCTTTGTTTGACTTATTTTCCTCTCATTAATTGGACTCAAGTGCAGAATGTTTAGGCTGCTTGTAATTAGTATATCGTTCTCGTTTTTATTTTTCCTTTTTTTGCAGTCACCGGTTGATGGGAAGCCAATGCTACTTACACCTGAAGAATCAATACAAATACAAGTAGGAATTCTTTCAATATATGCGTTTCATCCTGTAAATTATTTTGTTTAGGAAGTTTGTGTGTGCCTGTTTCAAGTTTACTTTATCTTGTATTCAATTCACTACTGAAAAATGATCCAGCTATTATGTTGTTCAGAATACTTTTCTGTTATCCTCTGCCGTCGATCTTCATTTAATTTTCTTATATTTCCTTGGATGTAATAATTGATTGAACCACCTCATATATTTGTGTTTTACACATTCCCTCAACTACTTGATATGTTAGCCAAAAGTTATGCAGTTGACTGATTAATATACCTTAGTTATATGCAACTTTACACCCCAGCAAACTGTAAATTAACTTGGATTTGAGGCAGGCTTGGGTTGGTTAGAATTTGTAGGATCATGAGGGTTATTCTATATTTTATGCAAATGTTTTCGACTTTCAGCGATTTCTGAGCTTGTATTATCTCAGCTGGAACTGAATGTTCCAGATTGAAGAGAGAGAGAGAGAGAGAGAGAGTCAAGAATTTTAGATTCTTGAATTGAATTTTTATCATTTTGCAATTGATAATACTTTTTGAAGGAGCAGTCTGTTTAAGAAAGCCGTTGGTATCATTCTGGTTGTGGAAGTGTTTTAGATCTGTCCCTCTGCCACAAGTTATTTTATTAGTTTCATTTCTTGTCCATTTGAAATGAGTGAATTGCTTTGTAGTATTTTCATCTTGTCTATGCTAAAATATTAACCTAAGCAATGAAATGGTTACATGCACAATCGCTTAAGATTTAGGAACTTACTTCAGACAAAGGGTAATATCCAGGCGACGAAACTGACTCGATTATATGGTATGTAATAGTTGCTCCCTTAAGCTTATGACTGATAGAAACAATACCCAATATGTATGTTTTTCTCTGTTTCTATTTTTATACAAGATCTCACACCCTACCCTACCATTTAGACTAGTACTCCATAAAAGAAGGATTTGCTTGTTTATGCACCATCCTTTCACCCCTTTCACTGTTTCCTATGTGCCGCTTTCCGATAGAAAGATTCCGTATATTGTGCATTATTTTGATGCACAGTTTGGACAAAGTTGTGCTATTTGGCTGGAAAAATATAATTTTCAACTCTGTGTTTTTGTGCTTAATGTAACATGGAAGACAAATTTTCAATTTCTGTAAATTGGACTTCCCTTTCTGAAAAAGAAAAATTAGTTGGATTTGATTTGTTTATGCACCATCATCTCATCTCTTATTTTTTTTTCATATTATGTTGGAACATGAACGAGATAGCATTGTGCATTGCTATAACTTGAAAATAGTCTTATTTCTGTACTTTTGGGAACCTTAGTCGTGTTATTTAGCTAGAACTATACTTGACGCAGGAGCGTATATTTGACAATGAATAATTGAAGATTAAGAAAAGAAAGGGGGGCAAAGAAAAGAAGTATTAGGACAGAGGAAATATGTTTTATTAATATAATCAAGGGTTTGTGGTTTGTGAATTATAATAAGTAATCCCTTTATTCATAGAGCAAGAAACTAAAGAGAACTTAAAATGAAACGAACTTCTAATAAATTAGAATCTTATCGAGATATTAAATCTAATTTAATCTAATCTAGACAATCATTTTTAATTGAAATCTATTTTAAACTTCTATCTAAAATATATATGTCTCCATCACTTCTCATTGACTAAGACAACTGACTTCGAAAAGATAGACTAGAACTTCATACTCTAAGGAGGTCAATCTTTTGTCTTGACTAAATGCCAGTAGTGAACCTTGATAGCTATATATGTCAGAACTTATGCCAATGGGGTGATCTTTCTTATGAACCAAACATCGGAACTGCTCAAATGATGACAATTGAAGCTCCAAATCATCCCGGAGAATATGGTTTGATCAAAGGGACGATCTCTCCTTCTAACCAAGTATCGACATGGAACTCTAAAAAGCACAAACTTACGCAACTCATCTATAAAATCTTCAACTGATTGCACACAATGAGGAGTAGCAACATCAAAGGCTCGAATAAGCCTTGATAAGGAAATAATTCTGTTATATTGAAAATATAAGTTTCATTCTAGTGTGATGGCTAGTCAAATAGAGTATCTTTATAAGAATGATCTATAGACTCTCTCTTTAGGATTTTAAGTAATCGGATCAAAGAGACGTCAATAAAGCATCATCATTATTATTAGAGTCTCCTAGCGTATATTGGCATCAAATGTACGTTCATGATAAAAACTAATTTGTCTTTTTATCTTATCATGAAATTTTGGAATGTTGACAAGAAAAAGATGAACACACACCATACGCCTTTAATTAGTAAGTAGCAATCAAATGTCGATAGGAAAAGAATACAATCGAACAATGGCCTTGAAAAATAACATGACAACTCGAGGAGTATCATGCATCAGAGGTAATAAAGTATCTCACGTTAGCCATAGTCTCAAAGATTATTAAAGTTGAATTGGAAAGAAGAAATGCTCATTTCATTTATCATATCCCAAAGGCTCACTAATGTATATACAACTATCGATATAAATAAGAAATGAAAGATACCAAATATTACAACAAATAACCAGCTGTTGTAACACACCTAACAGACCAATATCTAGCTGGCATAATAAAAAAATGGAGTTGGTAATTACAATACACACTAGACGTAATACTCCCCCTCAAGATGTGCTGTAAATATTCTTTACACACATCTTGGATAGGAATGAAGAAATGACAGAAGTAGGCAATGGTTTAGTGAAGGCATCAGCAAGTTGATGGTGTGTCCGAACCGGAAGGAGTTTAATTACACCAGCTGAAAGTTTGTCTCGAATGAAATGACATCGATTTCGATGTGTTTCATTCGCTCATGAAATATAGGATTAGTTGCGTTTGAATCGTAGCCTGATTATCACAATATACAATGGCTGGAGAAGTCACAGGAACTTGAAAGTCTAGCAGGAGCTGTTTGATCCAAATGATCTCACTAAGAGCATCTCCAAGAGACTATTTTTAAAGAGCATATTCTATCGTTTGGAGAGTATCTATAAATTTAGAGTTAAAATTTGGAAGTACTCAAACAAGCTCTTTATATTTAACACTTAATTTTACTACTCCAAAAAAATATTTATTATTTTTCTTTATCTTTTATTTTAAGTAGCTTTTCGTTAAATTATTTTATTGTTTTCCTACATTGAAATTGAAACACTTTGAATACATTTAATTATAGAGATTGAGTTTGGCTCTCCAAATTTGGAGAGTCAAACCCACTCTAAATTAAAATGTTAATTTAAGGAGTCTCTTGGAGCATGATTTTAAATGTTAACTCTTTAAAATAGAGAGCATCTCATATTTAAAAAGTCTCTTGGAGATGCTTTAACAGTGGCTGCGATCGCTTTGTATTCAGCTTCAGCTGATGAATGGGAGATAGTAGCTTGCCTCTTAGATTTCCAGGAGACTAATGAATCATCAACAAAAATGCAAAAGCCGGTGGTAGATCGTCGTGTGTCCACGCAAGACCCCCAATCTGCATCAGAGAAAGCCCGAATCGTGATGGTGGAATAAGAACCAAGAGTGCAATGTGACGAGAAAAGCAGACCTTGACTAGGTCATCTTTTCAAATAACGAAGAAGATGATGAACCGCTTTAAGATGAGGTAGCTGGGGTTGAGACATATATTGACTTAACTTGTGAATGGCAAATGTAATATTTGGTCGTGAGAGAGTCAAGTAAATTATTCTCCCAATTAGCTTCATGTAGTGTGAGGCATCTGACAGCAGATCACCATCATGTATGCTGAAATTTGCTCCTGGATCTGTAGGGCTGTTCACAGGCTTACAATCTAAATAATCAGCATCTTCCAGAAGCTGCAGAGCATATTGCCTTTGGGAGATGACAATGTCTGATCCTGCACGAGCAATCTCAATCTCCAAAAAGTACTTCAAAGATCTCTGAGCCTTTTGTGAAAAGTGAGTAATCCGACTTAGATTGAGTAAAGCCATGTTGAATTAGAGCATGAGAAAATTTAGAGTTCCACTGCCTGGAGGCCTGCTTGAGGCTATAGATAGACTTGTGCAATTTACAAACCAATTTCTCCCCTTGTGTAACTGGTTTATGAAATTCATAACCAAGTGGGAGATCCATATAAACCTCTTCAAACAAGTCCACATTCAAGAAGGCATTATTTACATCCATTTGTACTAAATGCCACTTATGACAAACTGCAAGGGCAAGCAAGAGTTTAACCCTTACTGTTTTGGCCATTGATGAAAAGGTGTCAAAAGTAGTCTAACCCTTCGCAACAAGGAGTGCTTTGTGTCTCTCAAGTGAACCATCAGAGTTATATTTGTTCTTATATATCCACCTACAACCAATTGAATGTTTGCCAGGTGGTAAAGGAACAATTGACCAGGCTTGGTTAAATTCCATAGCCTCTACCTCAAGTTTCATAGCATCTCTCCAATGAGGGAATTTAACAGCTTTGTGAAAATATTGGGGTTCAAACTGGGAAGAGATTTGTAAGATGAAATTTCGATGAGAAGGAGATAGATGATCATAAGAAACAAAATGTTTAATGTGATGAGGAGAATAATTGTTGGACTGATCAGTGTGAGTAAGTAAATGACAATGATAGTCCCTAAGGTATGTGGGAGGTCTGGAGATTCTGTTGGACTTTCGAAGGTGTATGTTTAAAGGGGCTGTTGGATGAGGTTCATCTGGATTAAGATTGGTGCCTGACATGCCAGTAGGTGGAATTGAGTTGGTAGGAACAGAAGAATCTAGAGGAATGGATAAAGAGGCAGATGGTAAAACCTAATCAGGAAAATGATCCATCATATGATCAGCTTTCATAATTGTATGGAAAGGAAAGATCTCCTAACGAAATACAACATCCCTTGAAATGAAGATGTGTTTTGATGCAATATCAAAAAGTAAATAGTCTTTAACACCAGATGGATAACCTGAAAAGACACTGGCACGAGTTTGAAATTTGCTTCTATGAACAGTAAGTGTGGTAAACACCAAACAACCAAAGACTAAGGATTGAGTAATCAGCTGAATGACCATGTAATACTTCATACGGTGTTTTATGTTGTAAGAGAGGAGATGGAGTCCGGTTGATTAAGTAGGCTGCAGTTAACACACATTCGGACCAGAACTTAATAGGAACTCTTGATTGGAAAAACAGAGCACGGGCAACATTTAAAACGTGTTGGTGTTTGCGTTCAACCACCGAATTCTGCCATGGTCTTTCAACACGAGAAAATAAAGCAACTAAAAATTTAAAGCAATTTTTTTCAGACATGTTTTCACTAACAAAACAAGGGAAAAGCTCCTGTTGTTGAGACGATTCTTCTTGTATTTTGTGCCGTTGTAAGGTTTTTATATACGAAAGGTAATTATATGGCTTGGATGAATGCTAGAAAGTGGCGATGTGTGTATGTATTGGATGAAAACAGTTGGTTGAAATTTTAGGGCAAAGGATAATGAATTGCTCTAATACCAAATTGACGCTGGAACGTATATTTGACAACGAACAATTAAAGATTAAGAAAAGAAAAGGGTGCAAAGAGGAGAAGTATTGAGGACAAAGAGGAAATTAGTTTTATGATGAATAAACCCTTTATAGAGCAACAAACTAAAAAGACATTAAACATGTGAACTTCTAATAAACTAGAATCTTATCGAAATATTAAATTAAATTTAATCTAATTTAAACAATCATAATTGAAATTAAACTCTATTTTAAACTTCTATCTAAATTGTATCTCTATCTCCATCAATAACTCTTTTGACTCTTGGCACTTTTGCGTTAACTTTTTAAACAAATGTACTTAATAGGTTTGAAGTGTGTGATTCTGTTGTTATTTTGTGATTTCATGAATAGAAATGTGTTTCATTCCTTGGCATAAAACTTTCAACAATCTCTTTAGTTTCATATCTCTATATATTTTTCTATTGTCTCATTTTCATATCATTTACAACTGTTGCAGAATAGAATTGGAGCTGATATCATTATGGCTCTTGATGATGTTGTGAGAACCACTATTACAGGTCCAAGAATTGAAGAAGCTATGTATCGCACTCTTCGCTGGATTGATAGGTGCATAGCAGGTTGATATGCATTAATACTTTCTTTCGTGCTTTGACTCGTGTATACTTCAACTCTTCTGCATATAATTAATGTATGATTGGACTCTGATCCATATAAATTCATGTATGCCTCAACCCTTATGCATATAACTCATGTATGCTTCTACTCTTGTCTTGTGCATATAATTTGTGCTAAATAACACACTTATCAAGAGGGCTTCAACATTTAGGAAGATTAGTGGAAAGAGCGAAAGACTATTGTTTGTTGACAGTTTTCAAATAGGAAGAGAGGAAAATAGCAATTCCTTGGTTACCTGGAATTTAGTTGTAGGAGTTGAGAAAAGGAGGGTTGCCAGGTGGTCTTCTAAAAAATTTGGAATTCTAATGCAGCATCCAGAGGCTCATTAAGAAGTTCTTGTAATCTAATTTCTTAGGAAACTAATTCATTTCTTAGAGACCTAACTCCTTAAGAGGTTAAATGTCATTACGTGATGTCATTGATGCTTTTGTTTCATCATCATTTCATTTATGTTTCTTCACTGTTTTTTTCATCATTTCTCATGTTTTTATATAACATTTATGATACTAATGTTCGTGGACAGCTCACAAGAAACCACATGAACAGAATTTGTTCGGCATTGTGCAAGGTGGCTTAGATCCAGTCTTGAGGTTACTTAGAAATCAATCAGTGAAAATTCCTTCTTCTATTTCACTACATATTTATGCCCTATGTTTATTGTTCTTTTTTACTATTCTTTTCATCATAATCTCTCTTGTTACAGGGATATATGTGTCAGAGGTTTAGTGGATCGTAATTTGCCCGGGTATTCTAAACATCTTTCATCTTTTAAATGTTGTAAATATTAGCCTTCTGCATCGTGTCCTCTCATTGAATTTGTAGAATACCTTTTGGAAAATGTAATGTTTAGATAAGGTTTTGGCTGAACTTTGATTTAAGGGATGGTCTGTTCTTGTGCCTATAATGCTTTTCTCTTATTGAATCATTGTTATAAATGGTCTGTTATTGCAGATCAAGTATATTACCTCGCCCAAAAATGCAGACATGTAAAATAGTGTAATAAATTCGTGGCTTGCCATCCCTAAGAAATAGGGTAAATAAAGAAACTAAAAGAACAAAGTTGCACTTGTGATTGAGAAGTTTGGAACATGGCTTTAAGATATTATTGTTTATTTGGTTAGAACCAACCCATCCCCCTCCCCCGTACTCGTTTATTTTTGCCCGCTCAACCTTTTTTTTAACTGTTGTCAGACGTGTAAAATGAACTAATCACTACTTCATATAACAGAATCACTCCATAAATACAGTGATTTTCTGATCAATGGGCTGAAATAACTGAATTTGCTTTTGTGACAGCTATGCTATTGGTGGTCTTGCAGGCGGTGAAGATAAAGATTCATTTTGGCGCGTCGTTGCTCAGTGCACTGCTGCTTTGCCTGAAGATAAACCAAGATATGTTATGGTACTAGTCAATTTGATCATACTTATCTTTTTAATATCTAACATATCCTTTTGTTATTGGCTTCAGTTTCTAATGTATTTTGATGTCTTGCTTGCTCTCTCTAGGGTGTTGGCTACCCACTAGATATTGTAGTTTGCAGTGCTTTAGGTGCTGACATGTACGATTGTGTCTACCCTACACGCACTGCTCGCTTTGGCACTGCTCTTGTACCTGAGGTGATGCCTTATTCTCTCCTTTACATCTGTATAAATTGATGTCATCTGATCTCTTAAGACTCAAACTGTAAATATCCTCTCGATTACTGGAAGGAGTTAGTCTAATATTGAAAGACCATTGAATCAAAGAGAATGAAAGAAAAAAAACAAAGAGTTGAACTTACCGGATTTACAAGTTTTTACCGGTTTTGCTTAATAAATATCGGATGGAAGTTCTTACCGGTTTTGTAATACTTACCGGATTTAGAAGTTCCTTACCGGTTTTTGGCAAACTTACCGGATTTAGCAAAAACTCACCGGTTTTGTAAATGCTCTGTTTTGAAGAGAGAAAAATGAAGAAAAAGAACCACACTCATGCTACGTTTCTTGCTGAATATATAACCTTACAAAACACATGATTNACTTACCGGATTTAGCAAAAACTCACCGGTTTTGTAAATGCTCTGTTTTGAAGAGAGAAAAATGAAGAAAAAGAACCACACTCATGCTACGTTTCTTGCTGAATATATAACCTTACAAAACACATGATTGTCAACAACTTTCTACCTACTCCAATCTATCAAGTTGTCAACAAAAAATATAAGACCATACTTAGATGACTTACAAAAGTTAAACTACCAACTATGTGTACTTAAATTACATGACTTTAGATACAAAATTCAGCAACCATTTGAGTACCAAAAAAAAAACGTGACAGCCAAAGTGACAATCCAACTTCAACAAATATCAAGACAAAATTGATCTATTCATTTACATGTAAGCACATTGCTATTCATTCATAGGCTTGCATGGCTATGGGCAGTCCAACCATTGATGGACAGTTGCAATATAATTCTAGTTTTGCTCGACGACATACAAGAGAACAAGCATCCAGTGACTCCAGAATTTGTTCATTGTAACTAACTAATTTCTATGTCAAACAGTTGAACCAACTTTGTGATTTTATTCATTATAATCATATCTGCTGTTATATAAGTTGTTGTGAGGTGGTTTCACATATGTAATGGTTTTCTGTTAACAGTGTCTTGCTAGACAGCTAAGTGAGGTTTTTCCAATTATGCTTTTGTACTGGATTATAATGATGATGAACAAGATAGAAGAACCTGAATATTGGTTAGGCCCAGGAACAGGAGGTACTTTAGAGGCTGTTTTGGGACAATATTAAGGACTGAAGGGATTCAGAAGATGCTGGGGTTTTTAGGGGGTTCCGGACAAAAAAATGTTGAGGCTCAAATATGCCATGAAAGTAATAATTCTGTAGGTCATCTTATTCTAATTTGGTGATTTATAAGAAATTGTATGTTTTTGTTGATATTTTTGGTTGAAATATTTTCAGAAGCAGCATTTCACAGTAGGAAAAAAATAATCTATTCTGGTCTATTGTAGAAGATTGGTAGGTAGAAATTCCAGCTATGTCTCTAAGATTAAAATTCCAATTGTGTGGCTGCAATTAAATGTCAAACAAAGCCCCAAATGCTTCACAGGTTATAGGCTCAATTTATGATGTTCTGTATGCCAAGTTGAAGATTATGTACGCCATATATTGTTAGGCTGCATGATATGAAAACTTGGGGAGCTATAATTACTAGAAAGCCCTTCAACTCAACTCAATATATATGAAGTATGACTCCTGTAAGGACTAGAAGAAGATAAGTCGAAATACTGCAAGATCCCATAGACAATGAAAGTGACCTGGCTACTTATGAAGACAAAAATAACCTAAGTTGAAGCCTGAAGTACATCTAACTAGTTCCAAATCCTTCAGTATATCTAGCCGGGATGTGCCCACATCAATCTGATTTTCTTCCCCTTGAACATCAACAGTTTAGTACCTTGTTCAGTAGACGAAGATGCTTCTTGAAAATACTTCCCATAATTAAAAAGTTTTTCTTCCTCTACAAATGTACGAGTTTCTTCTTAAACTATTGTTATGAAGCTGTGACACAAATTCCTTTTTTTTTAATGCATATCTCAAGTTTTTAGCTTTTTGGAAATTGTCTTGTGGAATTAGCACACAATTGGTCATTTTGACGTAGAAGATACCCTTCCATCTGCAGTTGACTTGCCATTAATTCATATGCAGGGTGTTTTAAAACTTAAGCACCAGGCGATGGCTGATGACACTCGTCCTATTGATTTGACATGCGAGTGCATGGTACAACCCACTCTGTGTCTTGTTTATCCATTAGGAAAACGTAGCTTTTGGGTCTTGATATTCTATTTACTCAATACAGGTGTGCAAAAATTACACGAGAGCTTACATTCATTGCCTTGTTACTAAGGATGCCATGGGATCCCAACTTTTGTCTTATCACAATTTGTTTTATATGATGAAGGTAGTAATCCACAGTATTTTTCTGGATAAGTTCTCTCTTCTCTGTTACCCCATTCAAGTTTAACGGCCATTGACATAATCTTGCAGCTTAGCAGAAATTTACACTCATCAATTATTGAAGGCCAGTTTCCAGAGTACGTTCCTAAGCTTATGTCTGGGCATTACAGATTTTTGTATCTCCCTTATTTATTTATCTTTTGATCCCTCTAATTCATTTTTTTCTTCTCTTGCAGGTTCGTTTGCAAATTTCTGCAGAAGATGGTACCTTGGACGAAACTTATTCATCCATGTC
Source organism: Fraxinus baroniana (assembly GCA_903798355.1). NCBI lineage: Eukaryota > Viridiplantae > Streptophyta > Magnoliopsida > Lamiales > Oleaceae > Fraxinus > Fraxinus baroniana. Next base: position 5,186 of record CAIGRO010164500.1, on the reverse strand, counting down.
CCTTTATGTGTAATGTTTCATGAAAAAGTTGAAGTTAGTTTCACTTTTTTGTGGTGATTTTGTAGTTCCCGAAAGGTGACGTCCCAGAATGGGTCTGCAATGCCATGGAGGTTGCTGGAATCGACATTTCTTCGTGCTGCACACCCCTTCCAGTCATCCAATCATAAATTACTAGCAAATATGCAGAGCAAGGACTTAGTTTAGTAGGAATTCTACAGCTTGCTGCTTACATTAAAATAGAGGATAGGATATACACGAGATGGCGGCATAAATTTTGTGCTCAATATGCTGTCAAAAACCTTTCAATTAGACGAAAATCAACACAATGGATCAATGTTTTTGCAGTTTAATTTGATCATCTTATCATTTTCCTACTTGTTTTTTCAATATTAGAAAATTTCTTGATGATTAATATGTATTACGTGAAAATATCAATTCATATATATGCTAAACATGTAATTATGTTTCTGTTTCTACTCGTATTTATAAATTTGTTACTTTTAGGGACAGTATTGCATGCACAATAATGAAGCATGGGAACTCAGCTGAATTGAGTTGTGAAAATTTGAGTAACCATTCTTTGCCAGGGCGAGCGATATTATTCACTTCGACCTTTGTAAAATAGTGTTGACAAACAAAAATGAAGCCTAAATGGCTCAAAGAATGAAGGCCAATTAGGAAATTCAAAAGATAGGTCCAAACGAGGGAGTTAATACCTTAAATAGTCACTGAACTTTGTCAAAAGTTCATAGGAGGTCACCGAACTTCAAAACTTTCCTAATTAGTCATTGAACTTTACAAAAAGTTCTTGGAGGTCACTGAACTTCAAAACTATCCTAAATAGTCACTGAACTTTGCTAAAACTCCCCAAGAGGTCATCGAACTTTGCAAATTGGGACTTCATACATCAATGATTCAGTGACCCCCTAGGAATTTTTTGCAAAGTTGAGTGACTATTTAGGGAAATTTTGAAAAAGTTCAGTGACTATTTAGGATAGTTTTAAAGTTCAATGACCTCCTAGAAATTTTATGCAAAGTTCAGTGACTAATTAGGGAAGTTTTGAAGTTCAGTAATCTTAGGGGAACTTTTGGAAAAGTTCAGTGACTATTTAGGGTTTTAACCCCCAAACGAGGCTATGTGAAAAATTTAAGATGGAGTTATGTAGCGGATGACCATCATCGCCCAAACCTGCAAGACGCCCAAGATCTGGGCGAATATAGTGCCTCGTTATTCAGAGCGACGACCCTGTCATCGCTCAATCATGCGAGATGCTTAGGATCTAGGCGAATACAATGTCTAGTTGATATTTAAGGCAACAGTTATTGACACAGTTAATGGATAGTATCATCGCATTCCACGATCCAAGAATCTCGAAGGCAAGCATTTAAATAATGAGAGTAATGACAGTAGTTAAAGGTGGTAGTTTATTCATAAGTCAGCCATTATGGAGAAAGTTGGTAGTTACAAGACGACGAACGATTGTCAAACAGTTCCACACAAAAAAACCACCGAAGGAGTATAAAAAGAGAAGAGAAGACACAGAAACGGCCCCGATCAAATCACACTCGAACAGAGACTATGTAATTTCGTTTCCTTTAATTTCTTGTCTTTAAACTTTCGATTGCCTTGTGTCCTTGTGCCTCTTGGAGGCATTTTGTTTCGTGTAAACTGTAATTTTCATAAATAAAACACCAATCGTTGGGAATTTGTCTTGAGAGGTTTGTTCCTTACACAATCGTCTGAATCTTTTTATTGTTAGCGAGGTTCGAACTTTTGCGCGAAACAATTTGGCATGCCCAATGGGACAATTGGTGTTTGAAGTCTGAAGATACGAAGAGTGAAGCAATATGCCTCATAAAAACTCTGATAAAGAGCCAGCAATCTAGGGAATAGTATAGTTTGTGATCGAACAATATGAGGAGCATCAAAGTACTCCAGGAACAGAGGGATAGAACCAAAGTCATTACGCGTTAATGACAGAGTTGAGTCTAAGAACCATGCGTGCATTATTTGGTGAACTCGCACAAGATGTTGTTGAACAGGTAAATTTACAAAATATTCACAATGTGGAAAGATTTATTCAAAATGGCGCATTATGACAACATGGCCAAACAACGAAATATTTTAAATTAAATTATGAATAAGTTAGTAGGCCAAATTTGTCAACCAGTTATGTCAAGTATAGGGAATCACTTTCAATCCAGAACGATTGTGGGACATAATTTCCCAGTCCTAAGTCCGAATCAAGGAATATAACCACCCTTTGGACCATCTACTTCAAACCAGGGGGGTAATGGAATGACAAACTTGAATAGCGGTAACAAAGTATCAAACCTGGGGAGTAACCCGAATGTAAGGGACAAAGTCCAAAATAATGGATAGAATACCCCATGAATTAACGATGGTGGTAATACTCAGGCTCACGGTAATAATGGTTTGAATAACGGCACTTTTGCCACAAACCAAGTACCAAATAAGTACCAAATGTTAGGCCTCAAGTAATTTCGCCAATGAATCAACCTATAGGAGTGTCGTATGATCCCTACGCTGTGTTGAGGAATCAAATTACAGAGATAGTACATGATCAAATGGCTTTTTGGATGGGTCCTTTTATTAGGCCGATTTACACAACATCATATTCTGATTGAGTAGATCAAGCATATCCCTGGCCTAGAGGGTATAAAGTATCAGAGTTCTCATTATTTACTAGTCTGGGAGAAATGTCAACCCTGGAACATATAGGGCGATTCACACTTCAATATAGTGAAGTAACTGACTATCACAAAATGAGACTGTTCCCTAGTTCGTTAACAGGGGTAGCCTTCTCATGGTCTATTAATTTACCAGCAAATCTTGTCCAAACATGGCAACAACTGGAACAGTTGTTCCACGCTCAGTTTTACAAAACTGAATCTGAAGTTACTTTGGCCGATTTGACAAATTTATGTCAATTGCCAAACGAATGGGCAGAAAGTTTCCTTTAGAGATTTAAAATAGCTAGGAGCAAATGTTTTGTGCCTCTGCCTAAAAAAGAGTTTGTTAAAATTGCTCAAAGTTGTTTGAGCTTCGATTTAAAAAAGAAATTCCAGGACAGGGAATTTCCTGACCTTTCCCAATTGAGTGCTAACGTTGTTAGCTATGAACGTCTAATCAGGGAAGAGGAACAAACCAAAAACTCTAGCAAATGGACTAATTATAGAGACCCGAATTTTGACGTTCATGCTGTTAATGACGAATATTATGATCAAACGGAGATATGTCTGGCTGAATTAATTAAAGGAGATGCATATGCTTGTCCTATAATGGCCAAGTTTAGAATGACAGATAAGAATGAGCCTATAAAAAATGAAAATAAGAAGGCTAGGGTTTCTCATTTGATGTGACCAAAGTTGACATTATATTCGACAAACTGTATAAGAATAAACTGATAAAGTTGAGCGACAAGCATAAGTTGCCAGATCTTGAACAAATAAAGGGCAAAAAATATTGTAAATGGCACAATGCGCGGTCATAGATGACTAATAATTGTCTGGTTTTTAGTCATGTGTTGCAGGATGTCATTGAGTTAGGACGAATCACGTTTAAGCCAAGAAGAAAATGGCAGTTGATGAAAATCCTTTCCCACAGCCACTTGGGGTGAATATGGTGACATCTGATTTCAAAAGTAAGTTGCCAAAATTTAATTAAGTTGGTAATAGATGATGGAGAAGATGATCCAGAGTCACATCCCAGTGTCTTTGAACGTATCAAAGGAAAGAAATCTGGAAAAGACGAAGGCGTGTTGTGTGCTAGTTGTAGATGAGAAGTGAATGAAAGACCTGGAGCATGGCCATATCACCATCGTCCTAACAGTGGAACGAGTTTCCATCTTGGTGGATAGAGTGTGCCATTCTACAGGAAATCGCCTTTTGAAAGACAGTTCATATCGATAAATAGTGGAAGAAGGTTCATGCCGCAACCTCGCCAACCGAATGTATGGTACTAGTTCCAGTATAGTACAGTAAGGGTTGTACCCTTTAACGAAATGACTAGAACTCAACAAAGGCGTTTCCAACGGAACTACGGACGAATGATAAGACAACAGCAGGGATCATCACGTCCTAAGGTGCCTAAACTGCTTGAGGCGGCGAACCAAAATGTCCTCAAGGATATAAGGAAGCTAGTATGGGTGATTTAATGGAGGAATTGCCAAAGAGTTCTTTCGGAATATCAAAATTTGAGCGCCGAAAGAAGGATGAAAATGAAGAAGACCCAACCCCCACTATTCAATTTGGTACGCTACCTCCCGTTATGACTAATGATTATTTATTAGCCATTGAATTCTGAAGTAAAGAAAGCGAAGAAGAGGAAATGGAGGATAATGAGGAAGAAGCCCGTGTACTGGAATATGAAGAAGGCCAAACATCTCAAGAGGTATATGGTGAAAAAGAGGATGATGGCATGACTGACATTGAAGATGAAATTATCTTAGAAGAAGAGAGGAAGAAAAGAGGAGTGTCGCGCAACACTTTATTGAAGCAACTGCATCAGGAAGGTGTCCGCAAGGTAGATTTGTTGGGAGAACCATCTGGGTGTCCTTTTGATTTTTATGTGTTATATGGGACGCCTAAGAAAAATGTGAGAGTGTAACGACCTAAATTTTATAGAAATTTAAATCGTTACCAAAACTATCTATAAGAAAATGTCAAATTTTATTTTAATCTACACCTTATATGATTTACCAAATTGAAACTACTAAGTTGCACATTCTTGAAAATTCAATTAAAGATTGATCATTAGCATATACAGGAAGAAGATACTTCTGGTCCATTTCTGTTAGAATGTTATGAACAAAGAGATGATGTGACTAGCAAGATAAATTAATTCATACACGTGTGTTGACAAAGTGTCAAATGGAAAAGGACTCTTCACGTGCAGGGACTAGGTACATGCCTCCATATATTAATTAATCTATACAGCTAACAAATAGGCATGTCTAACTAGAAAATGACAACACTTGTGCATTTGCCAACTCCAAGTACGTGTTAGAATTAAAGTGTGTGGGTTTGTGAGAGAGTGAGACCATGGAACAATTCTTGAAATATAAATATATTATTTAACATTTCATTCAATACGAAACTGCATATTTAAATCAAACATGTTCCAAGCCTTAAATAACATATTCATACAATAAAACAAAAACATG
>CAIGRO010164492.1:0-13164 GCA_903798355.1 Fraxinus baroniana | reverse complement strand
TCCACTTTACCTAACGAGTATTTTGCTTGCCATCCTATAATAGTTCCATTTGCTTTTCCACATTAGTATTCGTACTGTAGTTTCTGAAATTTTCAATTATATGTTGGATCTAAAGTTCTGTTCCGTTTTAATTAATTCTAGTAGTTTCTAATGGTTTTCAGATTTTGGGTAGTCTTGAAGACAAGCAAAAGAGTTGAATTAAGCAAGCCCGTCTGATATTTTTGCTGAATTCTCTGGAATTAGAGTGCTTTTGATCATTTGGTTGTAACATTTGTTTTAATACTTAGTGTGAGTGGGGAAGATTATTCTTTTCAAAGTCAATAAGAAATAGACATAATGGGCGATGTGGCAGCTCTGATAGAGGTCTCCGGATCCAGATTTAGTGATTTGGAGCTCATTGGAAGAGGGTCATTTGGCGATGTTTATAAGGGGTATGTTCGAATTTCTGTCATTTGACTATGCACCCAGCGTTAGTTTTAGGTTACGTTTGTATTATATTGATTGATTCATTCTGCTATCCTGTTGTAATGCAGTACAGTTGCTATGAGACTTTGACATGTGATATTAAAACATAATGCCATTATGTCTATCTGTGTAATCAACAAAATTGACATAATAGGCTTCAAATTTGAAGAAAATGGTGAAAAGCAGAAAATTTTAGTAATTCCATTACAAAACTGTCTATTGACATTTGGACAACAGATGTAAATAGATAATGTTACTCAATAGCAGGTTAATTTGCTAGCAATGATGTTACAAGTGTCAATTATATAGGATTGCTTTTCTAACTCATTGTTTATGGTTTTGTTAACTTTGCCATTCAAGTTCTGAAACCTCATCTTATGCACATATGTAGCTGCATAACATGGTTGTGTCACAATGAGAGAGAATTTGTTGTTTGAGTTTCTTTTTAAGTGTATTTAAATTCGCTTTGGATTAATGCTTCTTCGGGTAAATGTGCGGGTATAATATTAGATTTCTTTTAATCAGATTATAGTTAGCTTTTGTCATGTTGTGTAGTATTGTCAGCCTTTTGCTTTAAAATGAAAAGGCAGAGCAACAATTTGATAGGTAATTCAATGAACATATAGCAACAAGTATGCATGCATTGAGGTGTGGGGGAGAATTCCCCGTGCTATAAAATTAAATTTCAAATATTATTTCGCTTACTTTAACGTTTTCATTGGTTTTGTAGATATGTATTACTTTCATATGATTTTTTGAGCTGAACTTAATTATTAGGATAATTATAATCAGCAATCACCAGTTAAAAGTTCAATAAGTTCCATAATGGTGAACCCTGAGGAGTTGCTCAATTGATCAGGCATTGGGTTTGTTCCCCAATGGTCACCAGTTTAAGTCCCTTCAAGCCCACTGAGGTGAGTACCCGACCGTAAACTTTAGGGTCCGTGGGATTAGTCGAGGTGCGCACAATCTGGTCCAGACATCCACGGTTATAAATAAAATAAAATAAAATAATCAGCAATCACTGGTTACTAAGTTGTAGGTCTTACGAGTTGTGTGGATAATAAGTGAGAAGTACTTGTGGGTCTACGAAATATGTGGATAAAAAGTACATTTGATCTTGTGGAGAAAGAATGTATAACCTCCTTGTAATTAGAAATCAAAGTCAAACATTAATTTTAATCACAAGTTCACAACTATTACTCGCTTATATTTACACATAACGTGGGCCTATCATTCCTCTTCATTATAATCTCATTATAATTTCTCCCAAACAAGCACTAAATTTTAACAACATCACAAACATTCTATGCTTAGCAGTGGAATAATAAAATGCTTAATCAGTATTTGTTCAAAGGCTCAATAGGATTTTTGACCAAATTAGTAGGTAAATAGACATGAATTTAGAGATTTTCCATCTATGCTTCTGCGGCATGCCAGCTGCATATTCTTGTGATGTGATATTTCCAGAATCCCTAGCTGATCATCACTTGGAGCCGTAGGACTGTTACATTTAAGTAATTGAGAGGAAAAAACTGCAAATAACTGAAAGCATCACAAGATACGTGAAAAGCCCACTTCTAGACTAAGTGACAGCCATGAATGAATTCAGAGTGCTTTTCTTGCTATTTCTATATTGCTGTCTTAGCATACACTTCCTTTATAAAATACTAATGATTTGAGTGTAAATATTTGTTTCAGGATTAACTAGATCTTTCTGCCATTTTCCTATTGTAGGTTTGATAAGGAGCTAAACAAGGAAGTTGCTATAAAGGTCATCGATTTAGAAGAGTCGTGAGTTTATAAACTTTGATCATTTTTTGTTAAAAAATATGATATCCTGGTTTTTTATGCTTATGCTTTGTAAGAAAGGAACTATTTTTCATTTTTTACCAGCACTGCTTCCTGTCTTATGTTCTCCTCGCTAAGGAAGCTATTGCATGTGGTTGTGTGTCATATTTAGCTTACCTAATTGAGACTTCCTTTGAAGCTGCTGCATTTTAACTTGCCTGCTGTGAGTATTCTAAAGTATCATCTTATTTTTCTTCTGCAGAGAGGATGAAATTGAGGACATCCAAACGGTATCTTTGATATTTCTGTACAGACTTTAAGGAATGAATATATAATAATATCAATTTTCTTTTCATTTTCTACAGGAAATCGCAGTTCTTTCTCAGTGTCGATCTCCATATATCACTGAGTATTTTGCTTCTATTCTGCACCAGACTAAGCTATGGATAATAATGGAATACATGGCTGGTGGTTCTGTTGCTGATCTGGTAGGTAATTTACATATGGCAAGTAATTGCCCCAAATTTGGATAAAACTTGCTACAATTAGAGGTCGGATAGGAAATTTCTTAGGTTGATCTGAACCTTCTAAGATAACAATTAGTCCTTGATATTAAATTCCTGTGGATATATGTTTCTATCAACTAACATCTCCATTTTTTTATTTTTTACTATTCACTGGCAATTAGAAGTGATTATCTTTCTTTTGTTTGGTAAACCTCACGTGGCTTGCAACTGTCTTCTATACCCAGTCGAACATAACTATAAAAATTCATTCACAAGCTCTATGCATATACCTCCCTTGGAGGATCATTCAGGTTTTCTTTGCACGGCTTCTACTGAGAAGCATTCTTCATGTCCACATACTGTACCATCCATTCTAGATTAATGCATAAAAGAGGAATGCCAAGGTAAATCCTCCTATTGATGTCTAGATTGTGACAGCGTAGTTGACATTTCAATGGCCAATGTTTGGTCTAATTATTGCATGCAGACCTAGGTGGGTTATGGTTTTTTATTACTTTTAAATGTATGAGCCCTACCTTATGAAACAAACATTTCCCCCAAGGGATGATCTTTTTTTTTTTTTGAGTTTATCATAAGTCTAAGGGGAAAAAAAACATGATATGGATGCTATTACAGAACATAGATTAGGATACTTATGCTTATTTTTCTCTTGCAGATTCAACCGAACCAGCCATTGGATGAAGTCTCTATATCTTGCATCTTACGTGATTTGCTCCATGCAATCGAATATCTTCACAGTGAAGGGAAAATTCATCGAGATATTAAAGGTACATTACAAGGGGCCATCAATTAGCCAACAAAAATAGGTCTCATCAAACTTTTGAACAGGGACATACATGGCCACATTTTTTAGTTCTACATTATTGGTCTATCATTGTTTTATCTTCTTAATCTTTTAGAAGTAATTAAATAAGGTATTTCAGATATACTTTGATTGTGTAGTTTTTTATGAAGGAATATCACATTTTCCTTCTAGTTGTTGCATTAAATTCACATTGTCAGTCTCTTGCCTTCTTTCTCTAAATTTGACAGTGCATTAGCAATCTCTTTCTTCTTCCTCTAAATTTGTCAGAAATGATAACCCCTGTATTATGTTTTGGCAGCGGCGAACATTTTGTTGACAGAGAATGGTGATGTTAAGGTATCCTTCTTGTAGAAATACACGAACCTTAAATTTTCTTACCCCATCTTGGAGAGTATCCCTTATGAATAGAGTTAAAGAGGCCAGCTTCTTGTTTTGACAATTTCATGTTTCTTTACTCTGACAGGTTGCAGATTTTGGTGTTTCTGCTCAATTAACAAGGACGATTTCAAGAAGAAAGGTACTAATTTCTTAAATTTTAAGTATTCCCCTATGAAATATGTCTGGTCTTGTACTCTGGTTCTAATATTCATTAATGAGGCATACAAATTAAGGAATGTGTTTAATCTATGCAGTTGCAGATCATTGTTCTGCATAGTTTTAGTGCTATGACATTGGTCTCAGTAAATACGGCATCCTCTCCCCAAGGACCCCAACCATGTTTCCACTTGTCTTCATCTGCTTGCTGTATTGAATAGTTGTTTTTCCAGTTTAGTTATAAACCCAAGGAATTCTTTTTCTATTTTTAATGTGGCTGAAGTGCATTGCTTTTCTTGTTTCTGGCTATTGACTATTTTTGTGCCCCAAGGAATCATCAAACCTCAAGCTAATAGAATTTAAAGTTACAGACATTTGTAGGAACACCATTTTGGATGGCTCCAGAAGTAATTCAAAACTCTGAAGGATACAATGAGAAGGTGCAACATCCTGATTTTCTCCCCCACCCCCTCTGTTTCTTCCACCATTTTATATCAGTTTCATTTTGAATATGCTGTCTTGTGCTCCTCCTCCCTGTTTGATGCTGGACTCAATGCAGGCTGATATTTGGTCTCTGGGAATAACTGCAATTGAGATGGCAAAGGGGGAACCTCCACTTGCAGACCTCCATCCCATGAGAGTTCTCTTTATTATACCACGAGAGAATCCACCACAGGTGTACATTTACCTACCTTTACACTGCAGGATAATCCTATGTCTCTCATTCGATTAGGAGTTTTAATCTTTTGTCATGCAGCTAGATGAGCACTTTTCTCGTCCAATGAAAGAATTTGTATCATTGTGTTTGAAGAAGAATCCTGCCGAGGTAGGTTCTATAAGTTCACACTTTCTCCATCACACTTTACGTGCTTGGTTTTTTGCTTGTGGTCCCCCCGGTGCTTCACATTTTTCTTATTCTCCATTATTAAATTATTGATGTTTATGGATTTATTGGAAGTCGGATAATATGAGCATCTCAATTCTCATAGTTGCCTCTTCTCTGTGATATGGGGATTGGAGAAAATCACTTTTGCAAAGGAGTTCTGGTGTCCAAACTAAAAGAGAGTACGTATGTTTTTCACATCGTGAGCATTGCCTCGTTTATGGTGGACCTTTATTTGACTGCTGGAGCAGTGGTGAAACCCATTAAGAGCTTGTTTGGTAAAGCTACTTTTTGTTAAAAAGCTGGTCAAATTGGTCAAACTTCATTTTCAACCACACATTTTCATTCCACCAACAACTTTAATTCATTTTTTAACCACACATTACATATGACCCACCAACTTTTATTAACTTTATTTGCTAAAAATCTGAAGGTATAAAAGTTTAACCACCTTATCCAAATAAAAGCTTAAGCTCTTACTTATGCAAAGGGCAAATTTATTTACATACATTCAGTCTTTGACAAACTTATTTTCTTGTCCCAAGTAACTATACATTAATAAGATTTCTCCACGTGTGGTGATTTCAATTTTTCCACAGCCTAATTGGTCTGGCTAAGTTGGGTTGTCGTTTAATAGATTCGCTGGAGCCTGGAGATGGATGAATATATAAGAATTATTAGCTGTGAACCTAACTTCTGTTTCTGTTTTGTGTTATTTAATGGACTGTGGAAAGATGTATCTCTGTCATCTTAAGAACGAGTAGCCACAGCTCTGTTATACTAACTAACATTCCAACGTGCTATTGACGTAAGAATGCTGTGTGAACCCAAGGGATTGATGCTGAACACCTAGAGTCACATTTGTATAATGTACCCTCCAGGAATCAATGCTTGTTTCTTGAAACTTGCTTATGATGGAGTCGTCATATCAAAATTCTTATCAGTAACTTGATTCAGATGCATTTGTGATGGTTTTCGCTCTTCTCATTTTTGAGATGTTGTTCCATCATTTTCTAGCAAATAAATAGAGATCAAAGTCCTCTACAAGCTCATTTAATTAAAATCAGAAAAAAAAAATAGTTTAATTGAAGTATGCTCTATTTTCACTGAACATCCTTTATGCCAGTTTCATGGGTCGAATTGGTTTTGACGTATGCCAATTTGTTTTGAACTTTCTCCTGCAGTCAATGTTTTATTTATATGGAAAACATTATTTTATCTCTGTATAAATATATGTATGCTTCACATCCTTGAAGATCTATTTGGTGCACCTCCCACCACTGCTGGTAAGAACTAAGTGGTTGGTTTTGGATGTGGTGGTGGTGACCCACTTCTATTTTTTATAAATTATTCTTGATCATTTTGTTTTTCTTTTTCTTTTTCCTTGTTTGTTTTGTTCATCATTTGATGTTATACTTTGATTGATAATTTTAGAGGCCAAGTGCGAAGGAACTTCTAAGGCATCGTTTTATCAGAAATGCAAGGAAGAGTCCAAGGCTTTTGGAGAGAATCAGGTTTATCCTCTCAGTGCACTAATTTTTACCATGAAATTTTTCTCCAAGACCAGTTGTTACAACGCTTAATGCCTACTTGTCAGCTTTCACTGGGACCTGGTTACCAGTAAACTTATACGCCTTGCATGATGGTATAAGATAAACAAAATTGCTATTTAAGAAAATTTGAAATGTGACTTAGCTTATGTTTGGCTCACGTCCGAACATTTCATGGAACCCTTAAGTACTATCTATTCACCACTCATTTATATCTATTTATAATTTAAATTGTTTATAAACACTTCCCAACATGCTCTTAATTGTCCTTTTCTGTTAAAGTTGTCCTTAGTCCCGTATCTTCGAAGTTTGAACAGTTCATTTATAAGTAGTAGTAAGTAATGTTACTAGTTTTCTGGGCTTCAGAAATTAGCAAAGATTTAATATTTGATTTGACGTTTCATGACAGTTGAACTGAAATGTGCTCTACAAATATATCAAGATATTAGTATTTGACCCAATTTAAAAATTTTAAAACCACGTCTAAGGCACCCTTATTTTGCAATTAAGTGATGTAACAACCTGCATTCTTATATTGTGCAGAGAGCGCCCAAAGTTCAAAATAGATGAAGAAAGTCCTAAAAATGGTCCAACACCTTTGGGGGAGGCTTCTGGGACTGTAAAGGTGACAAGAAATTCTGGAGTTGAAGATACCTTTCGAATCAGGTCGGTCAAATCTGTTAATACTTTATGTTTGCTTATCTAAGCTGGACTATGTTGGCTGACTGGTACTAATTGACAGTAGTCAGGCAACGGGTTTGAGAAATGCTGGATGGGACTTCAGCATTGGTGGATCAACTGGCATGCAAACCTCACGGAATGTACAAAGACCACCTCAGGTTAGAGATAGGAAGCCGGAGGTCCTGTTGAATCAATCAACCTCTAGAAAAAATGTAGAGAGTGATAATCAACGGTCTTCTGCCTCTGGAACTATGCTTTATACTTCATCAGAGGTCTCCATGAGAAAAGATGCTAACCATGAAATGAAGCAAGAAAACTATCTTGAAGATGTATGGAACTGCTATCCCTTCCTATATATCCATACTGCTTTTGTTGCACATCATGGATGCGTACTTGTTATGTAACTTAGATCTGAAAGTTCGGGAGCTGAATATTTTGAAAATTATTTAAATTCAATCTAAAGTAAAAGTACTAAGGTATCTGAATAAGAGAACCTGCCTTGACATGGGAATGTAAGCTTTAAAAACATTTCAATTCCTTTGTGCATAAGCAAATATCACTTTGTCTTTGTTTGGCTATTACTGGAAAATCGCTGTAGTCTGGGGCACCTGGCTTTTGTTCTGGGCTTCTAATGTCAGCATTGAGTTTTTGATTATCAGATCTAGTTGGTTTCATGCACATTGCATATCATGAACTTATCAACAACCAGAATCTGAATTTTACACAGCATCTATGCCACGTTTGCAAATTTAGTCACCCCAATAAAAATAATTCCTGGTGCAAATTTAACTCAACCTTGTGATATTATCAATTCTCTGTCTTGTGCAGAGTTCTGAAAATCAATATCTCAAACAGATATGAGTGGGAAAAGATTGAGATTGATTGAATGGCACGAACTTTATAAATTCTCGAAGACCTTCAGGAATGTGTTTTATTTTAGTAGTGCATTATGTAAAACAAAATTTTGTTTCCAATCTACAGGAGGAAGTAAGCGGAACAGGAACTGTTGTTGTGCGATCTCCAAGAGTTCAGACGTCCTCTCTGTTAAGAAACCAAAGTTCCACGGTAGGTGTACTTTGGTTGAACTTGCAAAGTACTCGTGTCATGTTGTTTTGCTGTTAATACAATAAGGCTTCTATTGGCATTCCAGTCTAGCAGCACGTTTACCTCTGTCGAAGATGCTTCCATCAGTGGCACTGTTGTTTACCGTGGGCAGCATGATGATTCAGATTCTCCCCGAACCCCAAAGTCTAGATTGGGAATTCAAGAAAGGACTTCTAATGCATCTGTTGAAGACAGTTCTATAAACCTCGCAGAGGTTGTCATACTTCCTATTAACTTCTGTTTGCTTCCTTACATGCTCTGTCCATTACTAGTTTATAAAGTAAAAAACATCTGCTAAAATTTTATAATATTCCTCTAGAACCTCGATGTAGTTTAAACATGAACCATCCAACATTCACTTAAGCTTTATAATAATTGAAGCTCCATTTTATATGTTCTTCAATATTGAAAGATTATTCCAATTAGCTAACTGATCATGAAACGTTGTCAAATCTTTTACCAACAAATTAGTGGAACTATTTTATTTTGTAAGAACTCAAGAAGTTGAGAACTCTTTATTTCCAAAAAATAGTATACTTTTGAATGTCGATAGAAATCAAGTTTATTAGCATGCATTCTTGTTACCTGTTTTGCGTCTGTATGACATTGTTTTACTCTTTGGTTCTTAGCATGTTTTATGCAATGTTTCCCCTGATTCACTTAAAGCCTAATATTATTCTGAACGTCTAGAAAGATTTCTATATTGTGCACTTTATCTACAACTTAATTTAACAGGACAATATGACTATATTGCTCATTTATGCTATTCTATATAGGCGAAGGCTGCAATTCAAGCAGGAGCAAGAAAAGGAAATGTTAAGGAAAGGTCTATGTTCAGCAAAGTCAATAGGGATGTGCAGGAAAGCAGAAGAATGGAACAATCATCAACAAGCTCTGAATCGTTAAGGTAAATCTCATGCGCACACTACACATCTTGTGTTTGACGTGCTGCCACCAAAATGTTCCATTTGGAAAAGATTAACATCTGACCATAAATAATTCTTATAAAATATTTTTCCCTACTGTGAAACATGGAACCTCAACCCAGACACTCTCCGGATTATTTTGATGCACAAAAAGCTTTTTCTGGATCACGCCAATCAAGTGATGATGAAGACAATGCAAGAACTGCTGCAGCATCTTCATCAGCTCCATTATCCCTGCTTCTTATCCCATCAATTAAAGAGGTAAATACTGAGATTATTGCTCATTATAGACCTTCCTGGATTTGATTTTAGTATTGTTTTTTTCCCCCATTATCATTCTCAATATCCTAAAGATTTATGTTGATGCTAAATGCTGCTGAATGTAAAAAAATCAACCAATAGAAGATATTAGGACATGTAACTCATAGGAAGAACTGAAAGTTTTAAAAGGCTTATACCAAGTATTGATTCGAATTGGACAAGACAATCACTAATTGATTAGAGTAAAGAATAATATCACGCTTAATGCTTAAAAGAGAATCCAAATTAGTATGAATTAACCATTCTTACTATATGAAAATAGTGATTTAAAATGGGATCAGGGGATGGCGGATGAAATAGCTGTCTAGTTGTAAAATGGAATTTTCTTGGGGATAGATTGGATTATAAGGAAGTTGAAATGGAAGTTCCACACTTAATTGTTTTGGTGAGACTGTGGTAGTGGAATGAACCATGCTACATGAGAACATATTAAGAATGAAAATAATTTATCGTCTCGATGCTTTTGAGGGAAATTAGACTCGTTAGAGCCAGGGGTGGATCTAGGGGTGGGAAGGTTGAGCTCCAGCACTCCCAACAACCAGAAAATAATAATAATAATAATAATAATAATAATAATAATAATAATAATACAAAGATCCATTTTATCAATCCAGTTTGTAGGTCAATTTCGGATTATAATTCTTGAGTGTTGGGAAAATGCTCTTGATACTGTTTTGAAGTACTCATGGCGTACTTTGTAAAGCACATTTCAGTTTGTAACATCACTAAACGATGATGTCGCAATAGTGAGTTAAAAATTATGGAAATCCAATTCGTGGCCATTGCATCTTTTGGCTTATTTTTGGGCTATATTTCTCGACAATCAGTTAGTTCTTAGTATCGTTTCGAAGAACTTGTGACCAACTATATGAACCGTTAAATGGTGGACTTAAAAGTAGCTAGACAGATATGGCTACTTAAAATGTGTTTACTAATTTTATTTTAAGAATGTATTGCATTAAATATGCAAATTTGACGGTAAGGCTCACTGTTCCCCCATTTTTGTCTTTTCATTTCTCTCGTACCAAGCCCCTCAATTGATTAATCTTGGTTCCGCCCCTGATTAGAGCTGAAGTGTTGTACAATTACAAAGAGATGTGGAATAAAAACTTAAATTGACACTAAAATTGTGCTGTTTTAGCACAGCGTACACGAAACAAATTCTGTTAGAAATGTTTTCTTGAAAGCTGATTGAGGCCTCTATCAAATCAGATGAAAGAATTGCTGCTTTTGAATGTGGACTCTGCATTTGTATTATATCAATTTTTTGAAAATAAAGTCTTGGAAGGCTTTGGGAGTATTATAGTGCTGGAGATACTCTGTATGCTTCTAAGAAGGTATAGCATTTCCACTTGAAGTAAATGGTTTTGAACACAAGTCATATTATTAAGTGGATAGATGCACTACAATTATCTTAAAAATATCTATGGTTGAGTAAAATTGTAAACACTGGCATTGAAATACCTTATAGTGTCCTTGTTTATGGCTTCCATTCAATTTGATGTTGACGAAGTGGTTCCTTTGCTAGTTAGGATTCTCTTGCTTTTTGGAGCCGCGCTCATGGATATTTTAGATTTGCCTCTTTTGTACTAAGAAGTTTTGAAAAACTTCCTTGTACATCGTGACCTCAAAACTCTTGTTTTCTACATATTTTGTTGGGCCAAGATAGATGTAAATAGCTTTAAAGCTTGTGACCCTCCAATTTCTATACATCCTCTGACTCTTTGTTTATGTTGTATTGAGAGAAGAAAATTTTCTCAAGCAAAATATGCTAGTTTACCAATAAAACTAATAGTAGTTACGAAGCACCTTTCCAGGTTAGTGTCCCAAATGCACAGTATATTATTATTCAACTTGATTTTAATGTTCTAACTTTCCATTGCAGGCGATTGCTGATGATTCAAGAGGGTCAGTTTTCCAGACAGTGGCAAACTCTTTAATCGATATGGAATGTTCCAAGCCCGGGTCGTCTGAACTACTTGTCACTGGGTTGCTTCAGCGACTGGCAAGGTTTACCGTTTATATTATATTTTAATTTTCTGTTATTAATCTTAGGGTTACTGTAAAATGGCATTTAGCATGCACTTCTGACACGAAACCTAAAATATGCAGTTCAAACGAAACGTCATTGAAGGACCTGCAGGAGCTCGCATCCCGCATCTTTGCAAAGGGCAAGAATGAAATACCAACTACAAATGTGGAAACCGATAGCAAGAAAAAGCAACAAAATAAGGAGCTTCATTCAAATGCCAATATGAGCCCACTTGCAAGGTTCTTGCTCTCGAGGTTCGTAATAAAGCTACTGACCATTATTTATTTTGTAACATAACTATGTGGTATGCCTGTATTAGACCCAACGAGTACCTGATTAGACAACTAGAGCATGTTTTGTTGTGTTTAAAAGTTACTTTCTTGAAAAAATAAACTAAGGCTAACTTTTGAAAAAGTAGGGGCCTGTTTGTGATAGCTTTTGCTTTTCGTAGAAGAGCTAGCTTCCTGTAAAAGCTCTTGTAATCAAATAAAGCACTTCCAAAGAAAATTATCTATACAGGCATAAAAGTAGATTCTTAGTCTAAAAAACTACGCCTCAAGCTTTGTTAGTTAAGGCGGTAACTTTTAAAATTATGTTTGGCGAAATAAGTTTGACTTCCTTCATAGCACACCAAACATGCTTATTATCCCATCGTATAATGTATCGATATAAAACACTGCGGTTTGTTCCATATTTCTGCTTGGCTAAGCCACTACCTGTCTTGTTTACAAATGCAGATGGCAAGGCCAAGCTTCCCGTGATCTAAATACTTGAACTATGAGGTTAGATAAATATTTTTGAGTTATAATTTGTGTTCTTGTTTTCAGAATTTAAATTGAATTAATGTAAATATCATTTAAAGAAACTGTAATTTACATTCCCAGTCATTTCTTGGTCACATAGTTCTTTCTGTTCTTTTCCTCCTCTAGTGCAGAAAGTTGGTGTACATTTAGCTTTGCTAATTTGATTTGTCTATTTGAGAATTCAATTTATTTTTTTTATATAAAAAATTGTAGTCGAGTTATTATTATTATTTGCTATGAATTTAATTTATTTTAGTAAAAAATTGCTAGTCGTTTTCTTTTACTTAAATTTTTGTGAACAAAAACTTTATAAAGTCATTATCTCTGTTGATTGGATTGGACAGTATTAAACTTTACAACGTTGTTTAAGGATGCGTATGGCATACAACTAAATCCATGGATGTTAAATTCTCAATTCTTAAGGCGGCCAAAATTCCGAAAGAGTTTGCCTTTGATAGAGATTTTTTAAAAAAAAAAAAAAAAAAATTTCATTTTCAACTATATTTGCCAATAAAATAATTTAATTTGGACATATAACTCTTTCCTGATTTTTAATTATATATTTAAAAAAAATCAATTTTTACTCAAAAAATTTACATCGAATGGATCCAATATAAAATAAAAATGATAAATCTTAAACATCATTCAAATTTAATCACTTTATATAGAAACTATCGGCCATGATGAACACGATCCATCTCTGCTCAAAGTAGATAATAATTAGGGTGTGTTTGGTATGTGT
>CAIGRO010164487.1:0-11292 GCA_903798355.1 Fraxinus baroniana | reverse complement strand
TGGATCATCGATATTTTAATATTAGTATCTACTTTTTGGTATTTGTGTTAATTGAATTAATCTTATTGAACATCTTGTTATTTATGTGTTTTTAAATTATGCTACGTTAATTTGTAAAAGTTACGAATGAAAATGTTATTAGTTGTATTTATGTAGTATTGTTGTAAATGTTAAAAAAATTTAATTAGGGTATGGAATCGAACCGAACCGAACCCGAACGGTTCCATAATTATATTTGGACCCGACGGTTCCATTTATTAAATACTTGAAAATTTCGGAACCGAAAAAATCCAAACCGACCCACGGCCAGCCCTAACTGCTAGTTCTATACCCATTCCCATTCTAAACTTCCCACTCCCTCGTTTGGTGATCACTCCCCAAAAGCTTCGACGAAGCAGATCGGAGGAAGAAACAACCCCAAAACCATCGTCGCGCAAGGCACCGTTGCCGATCGTGTGCAGCTTATTGGCTGGTCGCCGAGTCAAAGCCGGAGCCAGATCAGGCTTGAATTTACATGTTGACGTTGAAGCTACCAACGCGAGAGAGAGAGAGAGAGAGAGAGAGAGAGAGGAAAATATGGATAATGAGTTGGGCTTTGGGGGTTTTTAGGGTTTGGGTAGTATTATAGATTGAATTAATATCTGATTTTTGTGATTGTTTTTTTATTATTCTGTAAATATGGATAATGATTTGGGATTTTTAGGGTTTGGGTAGTATTATAGATTTGAATTAAAATCTGATTTTTGTATAAATAAAGTTTATATCTGATTTTTGAAATTGATTTTTTATTATTCTGGTTTTGTGTATGTAATTTAATCATTCTAGGACGATTATAATCCTTTGTTTACATTAGGGTTTCATCTTATGCTTTTCTATTTATACTCTCAGTGTACGTTTGACACGAAGTATTACACTAGATAACAAAAGTGTATATATAGTTTCGGACTAAGGGGGTGTTTGATGTACATTTTTTTAGAAAAAAATCCATTTTATGGTATGATGTGATGAAAAATATGTGGTTAAAAAATAAGGAAATTTTTTGAATTTGCGTGTAATATTATTTTATTGAAGAATGTGATGTTGAAAATGAATTTTGAGGAGAATGTGGATCAAACAGGGTGTAATTTAATTGGATTAAGATAGATGTACAGAAGGTCGATTTACAGATTTCTTATCGACCCTCATATGAGGTGGATCCCGACCTGATTAAAAATTGGTTCAAATCCCCCCGCCCCACCTTCTTAGTGCGTGATCTGCAGGGACGGACCCATTGAGGGTCCTGGACCCTTAAGTTTTTACATTGAAAAAAGCCCATTTTCACCAAGCCCAACAAAAATCTTTTAACAATAATGGCCCATTCCCTTCCCCAACCAATTCTCAAACCCTGCGAAGACGGTGAGAGGGTTTTCAAATTCATTCACCATATTTTGAAAGAGGAAGAAGAAGAACGGATTGAAGATTTGAAGGAGCAAAATTTGGTAATCAATCTCTCTTTCTTATTCTTATTATTTATGCAAATTTGAAGATTAGATATGGTGGTTGGATTCAAACTTGTTTGTCTTGGAGACATCTGTTATGTGCGAAGAATCCGAAGCTGCTGGGTCTGCAGTTTAAGGGGCCTTATTTTATTTCACTTTGTAATTTCATTTTGGGTATTATTTAGTTTTGAGTCAGTTTGTTTGGAGTCCAGGTTAGTTCGACAGTTATCTGGTGGTTCCATCTTATGGGCCACGTCTGTTTCAGTTATGAGTCCTGCTTGAGTCCGTGTGTTTAGTGGTCAGTTCCTTTGTTATGTAAAACTCTATTTATATGGCAGTAATCAATGAATGAGCATCAGTTTCCAGAAATACTTAAGTGTTACATTGGAGGTTCAGGCCCCTTGAAGCGCCTACAAACATTGGAGGCCAGACACCTCGAATTGTCTACCAAATTTCTAAAGTTTACACTTTACAAATTTGTTCAGAACCATAACAACATCAATTGACTTAAGTTCTTAACTACAATGAAAATGGGTTTGGGTGTCTGTACAAAATGGGTTCAAATTTGAGGAATGTGGGCTGTCATGGCAGTGGTTTGAGTTTACTCACAGAGGAAGGAGATTTGGAAAGATTGAAAGTAAAGGAATTGGTTAGTCACCCTCTTCTGAAATTAGGAGTTAGAATGGGTTATACACATTGGGTGTCTAGTATTTTCTTTAGTTTAGCAGCTGAATGCGTATTTAGCATGCGACTGGTTATTTGCTTCTGAAAAATTATTAATAAATTATCGTTGAATGAATTGATTAACTTTGTGAAATAGTTTAATGGACTGATTTTAAGTAAAAATGCAGCATATTTGCAATAAAAATTCCAAGAAAATCACTCACTGTTTCTTGAAATAGAAAGCTCCAGAAAATGGAATGGAATCTGAAAGCTGGGAGCTTTAGATATCCTCCCTACCCAATTGAGGACCAAAATTATATACAGTGACCCCATTAATTGGATTATCCCTTTAAAAATGACTAATTTGGTTGATGTTTTAGTAAAGACTACCTCAAATTGAATTTTGTGTCTTTATTAGTCAATTTTAAATAGTGTGTATATTTTAAAAAAGTGGATGAATGATAGTTTAGTTGTGTATGTTGAAAAAAATGTATTTAATGAAATTAATAACGAGACTATTATACGGCGTTTTCAAAGTATGAGAAGTCATAAGGAAGCCCCTATTTGTCCAAAACAATGATTTGAATAGTGATTTTTAGGAAGAGAGGTGATTAAAATGTAGAGAAAAGTTTTGAGTTTACGTGCATAATATTTTATTGTATGAATGGACGGTTAAAAATGAGTATATAGAAAAAATAGTTTTTAAATAATGGTTATTAAACATAGGCTTATTATATTTTTAATTTTATAAATTTAAATTATTTAAAAATAAAATAAGTAAATGGAAAACAAACAGGTAGGAAAATGGGAGAATTTCAGTTAATATTTTCTATATTCTTTTGGTCGTAGAACATAATTACCACTTTTGAAGGCTTATATGCTGGGCCAAAACCCTAACTTTCTCTAAACCCATAGCCTAGGGTGCTTTGCCGCCGGAGACTCAAGGTATTTCTTTTTCTGTGTTTATTTGATTCACAACTCCATCTTTTTGTTTTTGATTTTTTTTCATCTGAAATTCACACAAAATATAGTTTGTTTTTTACAATTGATTTCTTTACAAGTTTTAGAATTTAGTGCAGTTTTATTAGGAGACTCGTGGATTTTATCAACCATATGTGAGTAATTTTCAACAATAGTGACAGTGTTCTACTTTCTTTATTAATCTGAGGTATTCTTTATCTGAGTTCTTTCTTGTTGATGAGTACTGCCTTGTTGTCTAAGGTGAATTCAGTTTTAATCATTTGTAGCCATTGGACATGTACAATTGTCATTTTTAAGGTGCTCTTTTGTGTGGAATTAGTTTTATGCACTTCAGGTATTCGACTTTTTGTCAAGTTACTGTCTTCAACCAATAGTGTTGCACACTACACTATTCAGAGCATGCATAGAGAGCTTTACATATCTCCTCTAAAGTATATGATGCCAAACAAAGTAACACTCTCTTATATCAGTAACAATAGCAAGCTCGAGACTTCTATATAACAGTATATCAAATATCAATTTGAGGGTCTATCAGAATAATATTTCCATCAGCAAATTTAATAGGCTACTCTCAAACAGATCACTAGCATGAGTACCAATCCAGACAATGAATCGCAGATTGCTTCTTCAAGTTCACAAGATGCACCAAAACCACAGATTGAAACGTTTCGCCCACCCACAGTTGAGGAAATACGGGGTCAGGACATTTGGAACAATTGTGCCGTTCGCAGCGTTGTTAGTGGAGTCATGGGTACTTTCAGAAATCTTAACTTTTTTTTTTTCTAATTTGTTTTTGATCTTTTAACCCAATGATACTTTGTAGGAGGTGGGTTGGGGTTGTTTATGGGCCTGTTTCTCGGGGCACTGGATAATCCAATAATGCAAGATGAAATGACTGGAAGGCAGCAGTTTATATACACTGCAAAGCAGATGGGTCGAAGGAGCTGGAATTCCTGTAAAACCTTTGCTGTTATGGGTTTCATCTTCTCTGCTGCAGAATGTGTCATTGAGAAGGTATGTACATTACTTTATGAGGAACATTAAGTTGAAATTGGTTAGGTTTTTTTTTTATTTCCATGAAAAATTTCTGGAGTGGATGACCATTGGTGATTTATTTGAAGGCCCGGGCCAAGCATGATATCACAAATACAGTTGTTGCGGGATGTGTAACCGGAGGCACAATATCCGCTAGAGGTAACCTTGATATATGGTGATTTATTCCGTTTGTTTTGGGGTTCAATATGTCAAGAGTATGTAGATTTTTGTCCTAGAATGTCATGTTAGTCTTATTCATAGTCACTGATATAAGAGAGTGTTAGTCTTTTAGATAATTGCTCTGGAGGCTAATGACAGAAAAACTGGTGGGTTTTTCACAATCTAGTGCATTTAATTTATAGCTTAGATGTGCTGGATATAGTGTTGTGAACATTTCAGTCCGTGTCATACAGAATATCCAATGGACACTGGAGAGTTTGTTGCTGCTGACTGCCTTCTGTGGCATTTTCGAACCCGTTTTGATACAACAAAAAATTCCTAAGATTAATAGAGCAGAAATGAGGATGTTTAGATGGATTAGTAGTCGTACTAGAATGAACAAGATAGTAAACAAAAATGTACACCAACAAGAAATGGTGGCTCTAATTGAGGATAAGGGAGTCTCGACTTGAGTGGATGGGATATGAATTGCCTAGCCTTAAAGAATCTCTCATTTATAATAATGGTGTGGTCTTGGTAAGAATGTGTTAAAAAAATGAGAGGTCGTTTAAAACTAATATGACATTATAAGGTCCTAGATGTGTTATATCTTCTAGAAGATGTAATCATGAACAAAAAAGGGTGACAAAAAAAGGATTTATGTAACCGACCTTAAATTTATTGGCAATAATGCTTCCTACCATAATACCATTAGTGGATATATCTTCCCTCTATAAATCACCCATGAACAATTTATACATTATAATGTAGTGTTTGATTGAATTGAAGTTCTTGACATTGAACTAAGCAGCACAAGACCATACGTAATTTGTCAAGAAGTGAAACTTCACTCACTCTAAGTGTAAACTGGAGAGCATGCATGCTGCAGGAGGGTTATTAAGGGTATTTTTATTGATAACACACCAATATGATATAATAACAATCATATTTCAAAGTGGAGTGTACTTTCTGACTGGAAATGATTTTGTTCTATTTTATCAAATTTCCCTTTCTACATTACAATGTTGTCGAGTGCAGTGTAAAGTTGTTAAAGATATGCATTCAAATGTAATGGAATTTTTTATTTAACAAAACAAACATCTTTCATTTGCTTTCTAGCTTCCCATAGATGTACAAATTTACACAAGTGTTCAATACCCTTGTCCAAGCGTCAAGTTTCTTATAGGCATACAAATATTAATGATTTCCCAACCCTTTTGTTAGCACTTCAATTCCTTTCTAAGAGTAACATATTCCATCTCTTTAACAGAGAAAATAAACTCTGAACTCTGCCCCAGCGAATTAGTGTATTCCCTGGCGTGTTATTCTTATGATTAATGATTCGGGATGATTCTAGAAGTAAAAAAATTAGCTTGAAGGAAAATTTACTCAGATTTAGTTCTGTATGTATTAGGCAGGGTATCTTATGTTATATTTATTGATGTGGCAAGATAATTGATATATTGTGTAGCATTTTAAGTCTTCAAATTGTTGCTTGATATTATTTGCATAATTCAGATTTTCTGATTGTGATGTTCTCCATTTGAATATTGCTTAAATGAATTTATCTTGGGGTTTCTTCAGGGGGTCCAAAAGCAGCATGTGCTGGTTGTGCTGGCTTTGCTGCATTTTCAGTCCTGATAGAGAAGTTCCTAGATAGACACGATTGAAACCAAGGGATCATTAAGTTTTGCTGGCATAGTTATGAATTTGAGACGGGAAGTAAAGACCCATCTATACAATTCGTTTTTAATAGTTCTTCCCTCGCCACATTACAACCTAATTATTTTTTGTAGCCTTTAATGAGGGATGTAAAATGTGTTTCACTAGCTATTCTATCTTGTACCTGTTTCAAATGACCATCGACAAATCTGCTTTTTGCACTCAGAAAATTCAGTTGAGATCACATGATATTACATCATGAATTACACCCAATAAAATCATTTGTTTCAAGATTTTGCTGTGCTTTTCTCTGAAGTTGTTTGGGGAACTTCCCGTTTTGATACGCTGCCTGTCTTTTTTTTTTTTTTTTAATAAAACCTTGTTTCTGGAATTTCTTGTACATCACCGATACTTGGTCTTAGCTATTGAGACAGTTCTGTTTGTTTATGGATTTTCTTGCTTATTGGTATTGTCATACTTTGTCTTTTGCTATGGAGTGTATGATGTGTTGAAATGAAGCATAACTCTGATTTCATTTCTGCCACGTTAACAATTGGATGCTGGACGATTCACATTTCATTGTGAATGCAATGCTTGGGTTGAATGACTGGACATCAGTTTAAGGAAATGTATTTTGAAACCATTTTTTGCGTATGGGAGATTGATGAAATAATAAAAATTAGAAACAAGATTTATACATGGTTTTACTTCATTAGAAAATGCTAGACGGGAAGCTTAGAGGAACTGATTTTTATAAAATATCAATTTTATCAAGGATACAATTACCATATAGAGGGGCGATCATCTCCATTAGATAATATCATTACTAAATTTGTTAGATATTGGTTCTTATTTTATTATTATTTTAAAGAAATAGGGCGTGGTTGTGTTGCTTTTAATGTCGTAATGGAAATGAAGTATCCAATAGTATACCTAATTCTGTTCCCAATGTTGACAATTGAGTTGATTGTCTTCTTTTGTGTACCGTACCTTGTATTCACGTTGATCTTTATAATGGCATATCATACTCTATGATGGCATTTGTGACCTTTTCAACCTTCAAGTGAATAATACTATCTAGCATAAGTGGTGTCGAACACCAATCTAGATGTCATTAGTGTTATCATCTAGATTGATGTTAAACTCCAGCGATGTTAAATATTGTCACTCTTTTCATTTTTTTTCTCTTTCCGACAAGGTCAGACCATGCTGATGCAAATATGATATCACAGGTTGAAACCATTTCTAACGGACTAAACGCACAAACCATCGTAGGCATGTAAGCAAAAAACTGGGAAATAATTTGCCTCTGGCAAATTTATAAATCATTCGAGGATCAATAGTGGATCCCACATACGAATATTAAAAGAGTAATAGTTATACATATATGGTTAAATTAATGTTTTAACTTGATTGAATTTATAAATCGTTTACACGTTGGCTGTCAAATGGAGGCTCCATATACTTAATTTTGAAATCTTTATTTGTTGAAAGAATTGATTTTGTGATGGTGATGGTGATAGTGATAATGAGTGCTCTTGGTTTGGCACGCCATATTTGATCTTTCTACCAAACAGAATATGAATGATGATTCCACTGCACGCCCCTCTCTCCTTTTAACCAAGATTTGCACAAGTTTCTTAACAAAGTTTAAAAGTATGAACCCTATTTTTCTGTATTTCTCACCCTCTCAATCATCATCATTTATCCTTTCGTTTTTCTGAATATTCTTTATAGTATGCGTGATGTTAAAAAGTAATTTTTACTAGACATCAAAACTCCTAATTTATTCACTTAAACTCGTGCTTGGGGCTGACAAATTCAAGCGTTCATATGAATTTAAATTGAACTCGTAAAAAACGTGCACTCTCATGAGGAATCAGGATTTCTGTCTGAGTTATTATCAATTTAGTAGTTTCCACGGTCTGTCTTGGGTTGAGCATTGAAATTTGTTGGTACCCAATCATTCCGGATAACTCTTGTATCATTTGTCATATCGTGACCACTGGTACAAAGTTAGCTAATATATTATTAGTCAGCTCACTTTTTCTCGACGAAGAAAGTTTCACAACGAGAGCGAATTACTATCAAGATTCTTGGTTGATATAAATTAATTTGTGCACTAAATAATTGAACTCTCTAAGCATTTTGGAATTACTGTAATTCTTGGTTGATAGAAACTTACATGTGAATGCTTTCGAGGTACTTATGGAAACAGATCTACTCGATACAGGGTGGCTTTATAACTCGGAGACTAGAGAATGTGGCTGCTAACCACAGTGTTGGAGTCTCAATCTCTCGTCACCCACGACCGGCCCCAAAAAATTTACCTTATATTCCGTCACATGTACAAACAAACCATGTATGTATTTTATGTATTGACAAGAATAAAAAATCAACCTTAGATGGTCTTTTAACTTTTATGCCATCCTTAGACAAGGTTTGCAAAAATCCATGATGATTGCATGCATTTCTTTATTTTGCTGCAATTAAGACACCCACTTAATTTGAGATATCCATACCCAACCTAAATCATAGTCCTCTTCGATTTCTCTGCCTACTGACCCTCACTTGTCTTCTCACACTCTCTCTATATATATCTTTCTTTCCCTCTATCTATTATCTATATCTTTACAACTCTCCCTTGGAAGAATTCTAAGGCAGAAAATGGGTGACATTTCTTTCTCTAATGGCATAAGTAATGGGAATGGGAATGGAAATGCAGTGGGATTCCAAAGAAAGAGCTGTTGGTATGAAGAAGAGATTGAAGAGAACTTGAGATGGTGCTTTGCTCTAAATAGGTATATGCTATTTAGGCAATGTTCTTCATCCTTTTCAAAGTGAAATTCTCGTCTAATACTGCATATATCAAATATGCACTCGAAGCTTCTGTACTACTTTTCCGTGATCTCGTGTTTGAAAAGTTCAGGCAAGATAGCCAACCTTTGTTTAAATGCCAAGTGCTCTAATTGCATCATTTTGTTTATTGTTTTTGCTGCAGTATTTTGCATACAGGTGCCAGTCAGTACCAGGACATTCAACTTTTGGATACAAAGCCTTTTGGGAAGGTTCATTTGTCTTCTTACTTATGGTGGGGTGGGTGGGGTGCAGCCTTTAAATTAGGGATAATAGTTAAGTGACATCTTTTTTCAACAACAAAAATGTGATCCAACTTTGATTGCTAATAAAAACAGGCTCTAGTGATTGATGGAAAGCTTCAAAGTGCAGAGATTGATGAATTTGTCTATCATGAATCTCTTGTCCATCCACCACTTCTTACTCATCCCAAGTACTTTCCCCCCTTCTCATAATACAGTTTGTTAGTTGTAATTTGTAAACCTAAGTACTTATGTCGTGTCGTGTCCCATTTTTTGTTTGCAATGCCCATGCATCGATTTTCAGTCCGAAAACAATATTTATTATGGGGGGAGGTGAAGGATCCACTGCAAGAGAAATACTAAGACACAAGACAGTGCAGAAGCTTGTCATGTGTGACATTGATCAGGTACTAAACCTTAAAACCCAATTTTCTTCTACTAGAAAATGCTAATTTACTTCCATTTGGAAAATTTATAAATGTTTGTAAGAGGAATAGTAGTGAATCCCATGAAATGTGTGTCCAAATTGTGGCTTAATTATGTACAACTGATGATGCAGGAAGTGGTGGAGTTTTGTAAATCATACTTGACAGTTAATAGAGAAGCTTTTTGTGATCCTAGACTAGAGCTCATCATCAATGATGCAAGGTTTTATTTTTCTTGACACTATCAACCAATGTTTTGAAATCTAACATATGGGTCGATTTTCGATTTTCTAGGTCAAACCGGTCCGTTTATTGCTGTAGTCACTAGTAGTTAGTTAATGAATCTTGGGTGTGACTTAGGGCTGAGCTTGAAAGAAGAGAAGAACTCTGTGATGTGATCATAGGAGACTTAGCAGATCCAATAGAAGGTGGCCCCTGCTTTCAACTCTACACCAAATCCTTCTATGAATTCACAGTTAAACCAAGACTCAATAAGGGTGGCATTTTTGTCACACAGGTATTTTTTATAGTAATATATGTACATCTATGTATTTTTGTTAGATGCCAGGCAGAAAAGTTTCGGGTTCTTATGTTTTACAGGCAGGACCAGCCGGAATCTTCAGCCACACAGAAGTGTTTTCTTGCATCTGCAACACTCTGAGGCAGGTTTTCTCATGTAAGTTCATAACACAACATTTGACATGCAACCTTAATTTTGTCCACTACTATCTAATCATCGTATTGTCATGAATGGATGTTTTCGCAGACGTTGTGCCTTATTCAGCTCACATTCCTTCATATGCTGACACATGGGGATGGATCATGGTAAATGATTAGTTTTGCTCAAACGTCTTAAGAAAATAAGTACTTAATATTACATTCTTGTTCAATAAATTGGGATTAACAAAAATCGCTAAACAGGCATCAGATTTCCCATTGATGCTGAATGCCGATGAATTAGACCTGAGAATCAAACAGAGGATCAAAGGGGAGAATAGATATATTGATGGCAAAACATTCACATCAGCATCTACCTTGAGCAAAGCCGTTCGCAATTCGTATGGCTAATCGTATTTTTCTCTTCTGATTCTGTCTAAATTGCGTGCTAATCGTGGCGACATTTTTTTTCAGGTTGGATAATGAGACTCATGTTTACACAGAAGGAAATGAAAGGTTTATATATGGCCATGGAGCTGCCAAACACAACTGACCTTGGCACAAGATGGAAGAGAAAGAACAAAGAAGTTATTTCTACTTTTTTTTTGCTCCTACTTATGAGTAATATTTTATAAGAAAATTTACACACATTCTAAGGGTCTTTCATCTTTGTTCGCAGTCCTCCCTATTAAGATTTAAGACTATGTCAATGCCTGTTTATTACTACGGATGAAAAAAATGTCACTCGTAAAAACACGACGAAAATTAGCTGTTTTATTTTGTTGTTCATTGATTTTTATAATATTGTGCCAGAATTAGCTCTATACTGCTCGATTGAAGCATTGAATCAATGGAATAAAAAAAAATTCAACCACACATTTCATCAAAAATGTTTTTTGATTCCAATCTATTTAATTCTATGAATATAGGTCTCCACGTGACAAAATTCATCAATGTAGATAATAAAATTGCAGGTAACTTTCTGCGGAATTTGAGTGATATTTTAAGCAATTTGATGGTTCTGTATTCTAACTTCGAGTTAAGTAAAACTCTTAGGGTGCGTTTGATTGTAAGGGTGGAAAATGGGTGGAAAGAAAATGAATTTCAGGGAAAATAATTACCTAGAACTTGTTT
>CAIGRO010164412.1:0-10291 GCA_903798355.1 Fraxinus baroniana | reverse complement strand
AAGACCAATACAAAAATAAAAATTAAATAGATTGACTATGAAAGATGAATCTCGGTGACCGTGGCAATGATGGAAGAGCTAAATAATAATTCCAGACTTGTAGCTTAGTGGAATAATGGAGTTATTTTCTATCAAGAACACCTTTCTTTAAAAGTTAAAACAGAAAAAATCCTAGCACCAAATATTGAACAAAATGAGCTATATCTGATGACCTTCCAAAAAGCAAACGATGAATCAATAGAAAGACAATTAGACACAAAAGAAGTAGATGAATACATATCAGTTGGGCAAAATAATCAAATGGATGCAGACCTAGAAAAAGTCTACATAGAAATGATGGATAGAAAAGAAATTAAAGAAGAAAAGACCTAAAGCAAAAGCAAAAGATGGATGAATAGTTCTCAAAGGACAATTATCATACCAAGAAAGTCAAAAAGTTGGGGACAAAAATTTCAAAAAGATTCTTACAGCTGTAAAGAGATATTTAATTATTTAAATATATGTCATACACCTGTAACGTTATACAATACTAATTAATTTTTTCAATCACACCTGTAAAGTTGAATAGTATAGAAAGAATAGACGTGATGTACCAGCGTCTATAAATACCGACACCACTTACAAAGAAAACACACCGAGAAAAATAACAGTATAACACACTATAACATTTGCACTCAAAAATTCAAAGACATCCCTGTAAATTCAATCGTAGATTCAAAGATTTTAGAAATAAAAGTAAGTCATTTTCATACTTTCTCTTGCTTTTAATTTCTATTTACTTCATTTATTTTTCGGGCAAGGCCTAAAANCACTATAACATTTGCACTCAAAAATTCAAAGACATCCCTGTAAATTCAATCGTAGATTCAAAGATTTTAGAAATAAAAGTAAGTCATTTTCATACTTTCTCTTGCTTTTAATTTCTATTTACTTCATTTATTTTTCGGGCAAGGCCTAAAAGAGGAAACACCAAGTAAGCAATTAATTTATTCAAAAGTTGTATTTCGTTTCCATATATAATCCCAACACTCTCAACCTCTTTATTCTGGATTCCATGGCCAAAAAGAAAAAGTAATCATCCGAGTTATGTTGGTTATTTTACTTATTAAGCAAGTTTGTTTAAACCCTTTTAAACACAATGAAAATCCTTTTTGATTACAGTCTTGTGCATTTTTAGAATGTCAAGAAAAAAGTTGAGAGAGAGTTAAAAAAAAAAGTGTATTTGAAGAAATTAATTTGTTGAACGGTAAAGTACTCTAAGACCATTACAAACATATTGTTTTAAGATTCTTTATATTTTATGCCAGTTGACGATTATAAATCGCTTTATTGTTCTTTAGAAAGTTTTAAAGAATCTATTAATATCTATCTAGAAAATCGAGAAATCAATAGATTAGTTGTTATAGAAAGCCGCATATTATCCGCATTAGATTGAAATAAAGGTGACTCCTCTTTACAGATCAAGAAGCAAATCACTGAACTTTTTATCTCTTAGTATCGGAGTTTCTTCATAAAAGATCCTAAAGATTGTAAAGAAAGACAAAAAACTATAAATATTATAAGAGAAAATAATAGAAAGATGAAATTTTTTAAGAGAAAATAAGTAGATAGTCTAGATTAGTATCAGAGCTAATTTCAGTCCAAGGGAATTATTTCATGAAAACAATAGATTACTTAAATCTAGAAATTCTAGGAAATTTTAAAAGAAATGATATTTTAGACATAGCTTCCTTAAAAATATTAAACTTCTCTTACATTTTGAGGATAAACAATTAAATAGTATTGTAGATTTACTCATAAAATTAGGAGAAAACTTAGAAAAGAATAATTCAAATAAAAAGGTAGAAACTTTGTTAGAAAATATAAAAACTTCAGAAAGTAATTTAGAATATATTAAAAACCAAAACAATGAAATATTAAAAAGAAAATTTAGTCATATAGAAAAAGTAGATACTAGTTCTAATTTAGAGAAATTAGAATGTAGAGTTAGAGTACCAGAAAAAGAAAAGTCAGTATATACTACATAAGATTTAGATAATATAATAAATAAACTAGAAAAATTAGATTTAGGTAAAATTAAAGAGCCTAGTAGATTTAAGAAGACTGAGTGGATTTATACGTAATAGATAAAGGAAAACAAATTGTAGCTAAAAACAGAATCCGAAACAAAATTAGAATCCCTAATAGATATAGAAGAATAGATAGAGACGTTTAGACAAAATAAATTAAAATTAATAAAAGCTTTAGATATAAATAAACAAGGGAATGTATTTAGCAAATCTTTAATATATCAGCATTATGGTGAAAGATGTGTTTCTTGTACACATGAAGATCAATTTATATCCTTAAAATTAATAGAAAAAGAATCCCATAAGAAATTGTTAATAAAAGTTTTCAGCAGACTCATTTAGGATTAAAAGATAATAAGAGTAAAAGGACTTTATGGAGAAAATTTAGGAACTAAAGTACTAGTATGATAATAGATTTACAGACATATAACAAGGATTGTTAGGAAGCATAGAATTAGATATGAATAATAAATGTGGAATATTATATTTTAGACTTGATTATTTATTTAGAACAAATTTTTTTTTACAAAGATATTAAAATAAGAATAAAAACTAAAGGATATCAAATGAAGAGAGATGAAGATAATTTATTAATTTGCACAGGATTCATAGGGAAACTTAGTGAAAATAGAAATAGAAAATAATATCATGTGTAAAAATAGTAATGGAACTTAAGTATTAGATTTGGAAATTATAATTATCAAGCACAACAAACAAAGAATAACGAAGAAGAAGAAGAAGAAGAAGAAGAAGAAGAAGAATGATAATGTGGATATTTTGAAATAGAAGACTATGAGAGTGAAGAGGAGGTTAATACTTTCTTTATTTGCTTTCAATAGGTCTATGTTGTATATAAGTCTGAGCAAAAAGAGTGATTTAATTTCTTTATTTGCTTTCTAGCTATCTCTTCTACACAATAATCTTTTAGCTTATCTGTTATAAATTTTGTGGTAGCACTAATAGTTACTTCTTTTATTGGTCTTGGTTCTAAATCTTTTCTGATTTCATTCCATGGAGGTGGTATCTTTCTATATAATCTTTCAAGTATAGGTATATCTAGTGCTAATCCTGCTTTACTTGCTAATCTTTTAATGTCTAATAAAAAATGATATATATTTCATATTACTAATACTTAATTTTTCCTAATCCTCTAAAGCTTTATTTTGTTCATAAGTGTTGTCTCTATTAGGATCAGATCCTATATATAATTAATCCTCTGATAAAACTTGTAAAATTTCTAGGGTTATCTCCTCCAGCCATTCTTAACCTTATTTCATATGGTTTTAATCTCTTAGTCGTAACATATATATCTAACATTGTCTTTCCTAAATAAGTTTCTAAATAAGCCCACATTTCTTCTAAAGTCATTTGTGTAGGCACACTAGCTATTATATGCTCTAATTATAGAATTTTCCAATTTAGTTATAGTGCTAGGTCCGTCTTGAGGTTTACAATTATATAATTCTAAAATTAATCCTCTATTACTTGCTAATGGAAAGCTACATCCTTCTTCTGACTGTCTTTTTCCTAAACTTCTATATCTTTTATCTTCCCATTCATATTCTCTAGCAGGGGAAAAAGATTATTTACCTCTTATATCATATTTTGTGTTCATGGGTTCTTTTCTTTTTCCAAATTCTTTGTCAGTCTCCCTTTTAGTTCTTTTATTGGATTCCTCCATCTTGGTTTCTATATTTGCTTGGTCTTTTTCTATTAACATTCTAATTTCTATTTCTCTATCTTTTCTATGATTTCTATAATATTCCATATCTATATATCCAAATTCTTTTTCATCGTCTTCACTTTCGTCTTCTTCACTATCTTCATTTAAAGCATTAACCTCCTCTTCACTTTACCAACAGAAAATTGATTGGTAATGGTCAAGATTTTTGTCAACGGGAAATTCATTGCTAAAAGGTTCACTCTTTACCTACCACACGATTCATTGGTATTAGTGACGTTCAAATTAAAAATGGATTTATGGTTGCTAATACCTCGTTGATAAAGAGTAATAACAAAGAATATCGTGGTTTTAGCAACGAAAAATCTACGCTTGAAGCCATTATTTTCGTAGTGATGGAAGAGTTTAGCAAATGTTACTTCAAGATGGGTCACAGTTTCCTTCGCCTTTTCGCTTTCCATAGTAGAGAGGTGGCTTGGAATTTGAAAATTTTGAGATCAAAAGAAGGTCTCACAGTGCTTGCCAAAAAAAATTGTATGATAGATTTCATGTATTAAAATACAAAAATTATTACAAATTATATTTTTTGAAAAATACAGTAGAAGTTGATTTTCTTGTATCTCCAAAATTACACGATCCTCTGATTAATCATCTAATTATTTGAATATAAGAGTAGGAGTGTCAATTTAGCTTTCCGTAAGAAAGGTCGTAGCTCGGCCCAAAAAAGCCCTAGCCGACCCGACTCACTACTCTATTCAATAAGAAAAAAAAAGTTAAAAGTTGCATGTAAAGGCAGCCTGCCAGTTAAAAAGAAAAAAAAATCGTGAGCCGACTCGCTTCGATAAGACCCAAGTCGACAGTTCAGGTCCAGTCTAAATTTTTTGGCCGAGCAAAAGCTCGATTCAGCTCGAGCAAAAAAAAAATGCTCAAACCATTTTTATTCGAGTCGAGCTTGAACCTCGAGTTTCGACTCGTTGACATCCCTAGATGAGAGGCCGCGTGGATTAAATCATGGCTTTAAAGTTTATTGGGGACTTGATTTGTTGATAATTTAATTTGTTTAGCCCTTTGTCTTCAAAATTTGGATTTGAACTTCGTGACTTTGATTTGAAGAAAATTTTGATTTTCTGGATTTGTTTTGGACTTGTTTGAATTCGAAAAAAAAAATGGCCATCTCAATGTTTCCTGAACTTAGGTTTGAGAGGATTTCTTCTCTTCCTTTGACTTTAAAATTTCTTCTATGATTGTTATTTTCTCATGCACCTTTCACTAATTGTTTTTTTCGTGGACCTTTGGTCCTACTTATAAATAAGGTTGATAATCACTTTGTAACCATACACTTTTGATTTGATTTGATTTGATATTTTTTATCTTGATTTATTGAATTTTAGAAGTAGGATGAGCTTTTTTTGTGTAGGGATGAATGTTTGAGCCCAATTTTATTTGAAAATTCTTTTTTTAAAAAACACATTTTCAATCATACATTTTTTAATAAAATAATATTACACGTAAATTAAAAAAGAATTATTAATTTTTTTAATATAGTTTGAGCATTTTGATGGATTTTAGGTTTTTTTCAGTAAATTTAAACGGGCTGAATATTAAAATTTGACACAATCCATTTAATTTCTTTATTTTTATTTTTTGATGTCTACCTTCGACCAAAAAGAGTTTAAAAATAAAATACTCTGCTCTAATCTTGTATTCTCGTGATTTCTGATATTGTAGATTGATTAGTAGAAAAATAAAGAAGAGTCTTTACACTAATTAAGTGCATATTCATTAGCCAATTGAGGAAAACAATACAATGGGCGGCTCAATTTAAATTTAGCTAATGATGCTGAAACATAAATTGTTGTTGAATAGTTAAAGTGTCATAATAAAGAAAATGAAATGTATTGCCATCGAAAATTTCCTTTTGCAATAAAAAACAATAAAATACACTTTTTAGTGTGTCTATTTTTGTCAATGAATGAAAGGATCAATTTATATAAAAAGAAAAGACATAATTAAAATAAATAAAGTAAAAGACAATACAAAATATTATATTAGCTCATTAGACGACTAATTTTATGTCAACTGAGATTGATAATTAAAATGTTAAGACCAATAATTTACCTAACACTTCCCATAATGTTTATTGTATAAAAGAATATAAATAAATGTCGAGATCAACTAAAATAGTCGACAATTTGATTCGGTAGTATCTACCTTTCTTTCAAAAATTATAGAATCATCACACCAGAATGGGTCAACTTTCGGATCAATTAAAGCATATAAGCACGATTTTTATTAAGAAAAGAAAATCATGAAATTCTAGAACCTTGTCAATTACTAATGGGGTCCCTTAATTTGAAGGGGTTTTATCATTTATGCTTTATCAAAAAGAATAAATGCTACGGGAATAAAAAAGAATAAAAGATAAATCACATTTTTTTCTTTTTAAATAAATCATTATTATATTTAAATATAAAAAATTACTTATTAGTTAATATCTTAAACGTAATTCTTGCCTAATTGGCAAAATAACTTATTTATTTTCAATCACAGTCAATGAAATAATAATTAATTTTAAAATTACTTCATATAATTAAATTTTTAAAGCTTAGCTTGACATGTTTTCTGAGTTAATAATGGAAACAACTTTGTATTATAAAATTAATTACTGTCTTACAAATTTTCAAATTGATATGAACAATAGTCTAAATATAACATTACAATAACATAAAGAATATCAAAATATGAAATTATCAATACGCAGTTTTCGTTTGAAATCAATTCACGTCGGGCTACTGGTAAAAGAATTCTCGGCAAGATATATATTGAAAATAGGAGAGGGCGCAATTCAATTCTATACGATTTCAAAGGGAACCGAACCGAGTACCAATAGGAATCTTAGAAATGGAATCATTGGTTCCATATCTAACAATAGAACCAAACCGGAACCAAACCAACATGTTTTGATTCGATCTGATTCGATCCGATCCGATTCATTATATTATAAATTTTATAAGAATAAGGATTAAGCTACTTGTTAGATTAGAAATAAATAAAATAGAGTTAAAAACACTTATCATTATTTTAATCTAATAATATATAAATTAATTAAATAAGGTATCAAAATTACACTACAAGATTCAAGATCAATTAATAATGGTATAAAAATGATAAATTATTAAACACTGTAAACTGTAAAATATGGATAAAAAAGTAATTCTTAAGAAAATTCATACGACAATATATATTAAAAAAATGTATATAAGAAAATCCCACACACAAGAATTTTCTATTCCCTTGGTTGGTATCGAGGCTGCGATGACAATATTCCATTGTTAGATTCAATTTTGCTTATTAGAGAATAGGTAAAAGAGCATAACAAAGTATGCGAACGAAGCCATGGCATTATTTGATAAAGTAATCAATTAATTGCCCTAAGAAATTGGAAACAATAAATTTAATAATTATATATTTGGCCGTACTGAAAAAATTGCTCATAGATAAAACAAAAAATGGTTTTTTTGATAAGTTGTTTTTCATAGGTGAAAGTAAAAAACAACTTAAGTTACTTATGGTATGCCTCCATCTTACGTGAAGTCCTAACCTCCACGCAGGAGAAAATCGGACTAGCAGAAGTCGTTTACCTTTGTGTTAGCCTTATAAAAGATTATAATATTTAGTTTCCTTATTATATAGGTTTCATTTTTTTGTTTACTTTTCTTGTAATATATAAACTTATGTATTTTACTGAAAACGTAATATTTGACGGCTTAATATATTATTGATTTTTCTCTCTTTCTTCTTATTCTCTTCTCTTTAAATTGATTCACTATATTGGTTCAAAGTACCTCATGTTGTTAATATGGTATCAATATCGAGCGTTGGACTCAAGGGAGTATCAGCAGTTTTAATATCAATAAGATGAGCAAACTCAATGACATCCATAGTATACTTAAACTGAGAGAGAAAATAACCTCTAGAAGAAAAAGCAATTTCGATCTCCAAAAAATAAGATGATGCACCTAAGTCATTTATTTCAAAACAACGAGCCAATTCTGATTTCAAATCTACAATCCCATTAACACCGTTACTGGTAATAATAATATCGTCAACATACAATAAGAGTATAATGCGACCAGCCGAAATGTATCTAAAGAATAGAACAGAGTCATGATGACGGGATGTAAAGCCAAGAGAGGTAACAACATTGAAAAATTTCTCAAAATAGGCTCGAGTTTGTTTAAGGTCATAAATTGCATTCTTGAGCTTGTAAATATATCCAGGACAGTGAGAAAAGACCAGGAGGAGGAACCACATAAACCTCCTCTTGAAGATTTCCATTCAAAAAGGTTTTTTGACATCCAACTGAAAGAGACTCCACTGACGAACAGATGCAACTGCGATAAGTGTATGAACAGTGGTCATCTTGGCAACATGAGCAAAAGTCTCCTCATAATCTAGACCGCACTACTGATTAAAATCCTTAGCAACCAGTTTAGTCTTGTAACGCTCAACTAAACTATCAAATTTGGTTTTAATCTTATAAACTCAACGAAAACCAATAGCATGTTTGCATGTAGGCAATGCAACCAAGTCCCAAACGTTCATCTTATGTAGAACATAGTGTTAATCAACCATAGCATGTTGCTAAAGAGAATCCAGAATAGCTTCTTTATAGGAAGAT
Organism: Fraxinus baroniana; assembly: GCA_903798355.1. Taxonomy (NCBI): domain Eukaryota; kingdom Viridiplantae; phylum Streptophyta; class Magnoliopsida; order Lamiales; family Oleaceae; genus Fraxinus; species Fraxinus baroniana. Next base: position 1,860 of record CAIGRO010164412.1, on the reverse strand, counting down.
GGTTCAGATAGCTTGTCAGTAGAGGTTAGAAAACAACAAAAGGACTCAGAATAACAAGAGTAAGAAAAATAAGGTAACTGAGTGGACTTACGATTACGTTGAGGATACTGAGGAAGGGAGGGAGCAGGATCTGGATCGACGATCTCAGATGGTGTACTCTTGACTGATCCCACTATGTATCGTACCATTGTTTGATATCTGGTTTATCTTACCATCACACATCCCGATATTACTTATGTTGTTCACATTGTTAGTTAATTTGTTCCTACTACAATTCATTAGGTAGCTGTTGATCATATTTTACTCTATCTTCATGGTACTTACTTTCAGAGTCTTTTATTTTCATCGACCCCCTCTTTAGTACTTCGGGCCTACTTTGATGCTAATTGGCCAGTAAACCCACCGATTGAAAGCCCATTACTAGTTTTTGTATATTTTTTTGGTAATTCGCTCATCTTTTGGAAGAGTAAAAAATAGACTATTATTTCTCGTTCCTCTGCTAATGTAGAATATTGTGCTTTAACATTTACTATCAATGGGATTGTGTGGTTACATTGGTTACTTGTAGATATGTGTGTTTATTCATCCACTCCAACCCCTATGTATTACGATAATAAAAGTGTCATTCAAATTTTCCACAACTCTGTATTCCATGAGCGCACGAAGCATATTGCGATGACTGTTATCTAATTTGCTATCATCTGCAAGCTGATACCATTGTTCTACCTTTTGTTTCTTCATCATTACAGCTTGCTAACTTCATTTGTAGCATCGTGAGTTTAAGAGGGGGTGTTAGCCTTATATAATATTATTGCATGATATTTAGTTTCCTTCTTTTATAGATTTCTTTTTTCTTTTCACTTTTCTTATAATATATAAACTTATGTATTTCATTGAAGACCTAATTTTTTACGGCTCAATATATTATTAATTTTTCTCTCTTTCTTCACTTTGAATTGATTCACTATATTGGTTCAAAGTAGCTCATGTTGTTAACACTTTAAAGGTCAAGCCTCGTCTCGAAGGAGAATGTGGCATGCCTTAATGATTGAACTTCATGTAGGGTACCCTAAGCTGACCCCTAACTCGGGAAAAATGCTAAAGGCTATAGCCTCGCCCCCAACATTTAGTAAAATAAATGGTGTGAAGTCAATAGGCATATGCCATCCGTCTAAAGCTAGGTTGAGGAAGAGACTTGCTAGTTTCAGGCCAAAGCCTTGGTCGACATACTTAAGGCTAAGGACCATATGATCACGTGCAAAACACATGATCAAAACCTTCAAAATTGGAAGATTTTGAACCCAACAATACCACTAGCATAAGATGGCCTCACAGAACATGGTAAAACAACTAAGCAAGTTTATAAGATAGTGTGTTAAAGATATCCTGCTATGAATATATGTCAACAAACATCAAGTATCAATAGAGCTCCCATATACAACATGTGTCAACCATCAATTAAAGTGCCACATATCCTACACTCCATGAGGAAAGATGAATGGCCGATGTAAGACAAGGTTTCACGGGTTGCCTTTCTTCTTAGCACAGAAAGGAGCATCGTGTAGCAATAATCTGTTCTGTTAGATTACCTTTCGCATTCTCTCAGTCGTTTCAGGACGAAAGAAAATTTTATTACAATTTGTAGAAAGCTTGCAACATAAAATTGAAATACATTGAATGTAAATTGATTATTGATTGTTTGAAAGCTAGAAAGTACAATTGACGAAAGTAGAAAATTATAATGGCTAGTGCAGGGGGCGAATACTAGACAGTTTGATAGATGTTTGAAGGACTAATATCCCTTATAATAGCATTCAGAAAAACAATCTAAGTGACGGGAGTACACGTTTAAATGCCGTA
>CAIGRO010164400.1:0-18442 GCA_903798355.1 Fraxinus baroniana | reverse complement strand
TTAAACAAACATTCATTTGGAAAGTCAACTTGATATTACATGAATATTGCGAGAGATAAGTGCAATCAAAATATGTCAACTCAAAATGTAAGCATTTTAACGAAATGGGTCGATTTCAGCTCACATGGGTCGATTTCAGTTTGTGAAGTGCCGACTTTGTCGTCGTCGAAGCTGTTCAGATCCATTGCCGGCTGTGGACTTTAGCTTCAGATCGACCGCACTATGGTTTCAGCTCGACTGAGATATACAGGGTACAACCAAGAAGAACTTTGTGGCAAGATTTGATACGCAGGGTATGTAGAAGAAGAACTTTGTGGCAATATTTTTTTTCCCTTTTTTTTTATTTCCCTCGATTTTTAGTGGAGAAAGAGACCGTGAGAAAGAGAAAGGATAAAGAAAGGAAGAGAGAGAAAAAGCAGTCCCCAAAAGTCAAAATATTTTGAATTTCGGTATGGTTTCTGTCAAGCCTTATCTGTACGAGAAGCTTTTTTCTATGGGTTATGCAACATATATATAATTTTTTACCTAATCATTTACACCCTACTCACATTAAAAGGTGGGGACCATGAACCGTCATTTTAAAACACACACGAGATCCGCACACATTGTGAGAGGGGATACACCATACAACCCCCCGCCCCCTCAATTATGTAAGGGGATTTTCCCTTTTTCTATCACAGTAATGGCTCCTCCATAAATTCCATGTTACAATAATTCTCTCTTCAAATTCAAATGAGAAATGGCACCAGAAATTGCAGTTCAAATCAACCCAGAGCCAATTCAAAGCTTCTTCAATAATCTTGAATCCCAAAAAACCCTAATAAACACCATTACAGACATCCACCAAACCCTTACCACCCACTTTTCCACCCTTCAGTCTTCTCTCTCTCAAAAGTCCCAAAATCTAGACTTTCAGATCAAAACCCTTGTTCAGGATACCCGAAATGCCCTTCAGGACCTTCAGAATCGCGAGGATGCCATCCCGGATCGCGAGTCAGTTTTTCAAGCGCAAGTTGAGGGAAGGAAGGCAGACGCAATTGCGGAGATTGAGAATTTGAGGGACTTGAAGAACAAGGGTCTAGCAGAGGTTTTTAGGGTTTATTGTAGGAGGATGGATTCTGATGGGCTGGTGAAATTCATGATTGCTAAGAGGAAGGAGGCCAGTGCCTTCAAGCCGGAAATTGCCGCTGCTGCGGAGGAATGCGTGGACTCGATGAGGTTTTTCTCGAATTCTTCTTTGTTCTTCTTTTTTGGTGGTAATTTAGTTTTGACATAAATTGATTATGATTACTGGGTAGAAACTGTTAGTATGAGCTATGCCAAAGCTCCGATGTCATTACAGTGGCTTAGTAGATTGTAGTCTGCAGTTATGCCATGCTCTAGGATTGCCCATATTTATAATGACTTTTAGATTAAAGAGGAAAAGTTTGATGTGATTTCAGTTCATAATTAGATTATAATTCATTTAGTTTAGGAGGAGGAATCTCTCCTTTGGGTGTTATTGCCACTCATGTTGCCTTGTTTTTCTTGATAGACGGTCCCAAGCCCAGACAAAGAGGATGGTTGTAGCAGGTTGACATTCAATGTAAAGTTTGTCATATGTTGCGACGAGCTTAATTAGAAATAGACACATGAAAGATTCGTTTCTAAGAAATAAGATGTATTAGTGGACTAAAAATACAAAACCAGTGGTAATTAGCTTTAAATTTTCAAAATGAATTCAATTAAAATTTGGGTGGGATTGGTGGCAAGATTGTTAATTTGGATTACCAAGCAGTAGCTCTTGATACTGTTAGAACAGCATCCTCTGGAAAGGGGTTATATGATTTGGACAGTGGAGTTTGCATTTTTTTTTTCTTTTGATTTAGAAAACTTGATAGTGGATGTCCATATTTACATCAATATCTATTTCAGAAAATAGTCGAAGTATAAAAATGGATGCTTTGAAGTTTTGTGGAGAAAAATAAGATAATCGCTGAGACTCGTGATAATTGGTTATAAAATGTAAGGAAATTTAATTTGGAATGTGATGAACTTTCTTTTATGGATATTTAGGTTTCTTCTCCAATGATATTTTTCTTTTATATGAATTGTAATAAATTAGGTAGTAGTTTTGGAATTTCAGTAGTAGTTTTTGATTGAACATTTATCATATTTCTATGGATTGCTTTATTTCATAGCCTGGAAAAGTAGAAATTTAAGCCCCCTGTTTGACTACCATTAACACAAAACTCTTTTTTTTCTTAAACTCATTTTCAACCACACATTCTTACAATAAAATATTATGCATGTAAATTCAAAACCTTTTCTTACATTTTAATCACACATTGTCTAAGAAAATCACTATTCCATAACTCATTTACCCAAAAAAAGAAAAAAAAAACTCATTTGGTTGTCAAATAGGGGCTAAGTGTGGGAATTGTAAAATGAACATCTTTGTAGAAATATAACTTTAGATTTAATCTGAATTTGTTTACAATCTTGTATGCTTTTGGGGTCTGCTTCAGGTTGGTTTTGGATGCTGTGGAAGATTTTGTGGGGGTGAAAATGGAGGGAAAGCCTGGAATAGTAGATAGGAGGTGGGCGTGTGCACTGTTGATTCAATCAATGGTGCCATTATCACTAGGTGGTGGTGGTGTTGGGAGGAATTTGAAGGAGAGGGCAGCCACAGTGTTGGAAAGGTGGAAGAAAGTCACAGGTGCTGGTGAGGAAGGGAATGACGGGATTGGTTCGGGTGAAGCTTCAATGTTCTTGCAGATGGTGATTGGTTTTGGGTTGAAGGAGAAGTTTGAGGAAAAGTTTTTGAAGAACTTGGTGGTGGATTTTGCAGCTAGGAAGGATATGCCGAAGTTTGCTGTGACTTTGGATTTTGGCAAACAACTAGAAGGTAGGTGCCTTGTGTGATCTTCCTTCATTGTTTACATGGATATTTGCATAAAAGAAAGGGAAAATTGCATGATTCGTCTCCAACCTATTGCCTTAAAAACAAAATGATCCCTAACATTTAGAAAGGAAGAAGTTAGTTTGCAACCTTTTATTACAATTGCAAAATTTATTCCCCAACAACAAAAATCGTCCAAATCTTAGTTAAATCACCTCCTGACCTTCAGGGAAACACGTCTCGTTTCAGAATAATGGCCACCAGCCTTGAAATCTAGCTTTATAAAGTTGGACATGTTGGGGAATCTTGATGGTTTTATGGTTTTTTATGGTAACTGATTTTGCAATGACAAGGAAAGTTTGAGGATCAACTTGCTTGACACAATGGTTTCGAAATATTGGTGATGTAGACCAAATTCATTACCTGAATGTTTTAATGATCTGATTCTTTATTACGCATTTCTTGCAGTTGTGATCTATTAATACCTGTCTTAGAGGGTTTATGGGACTTAATTTTTTGTTTCGCTTCAATTTATTGAAATGAGTTATTCGCTGTCATGTGCAGATATAATTGATGAACTGGTGAAGAGCAGTAAGGAAATTGAAGCTGTTTATTTTGCTTGCGAGTCCGGTTTGACTAAGAGGTTTCCTCCCGTTTCACTGCTTAGGTCATGTCTTAAGAAGTGCCGGAAAAATGTTAATAGCATATCAAAGAGTGGAAATCATAGTGCGTCTGCATCAGTACGTATCCCTCTGTCTCTCTCTCTCAAACGCACATTTTGACTGTTTCTAGTTGATTTATTTGGCAGTAATTAGTCTATTAACCAGTCCTTGAGTATTAGATTAGTATATTTGTCATCATACACTTCTCTGACATCTTAAGAAAAAGGAAAAGAAACTAGAAGTAGATAGCGTAAGCAGTTATCTTTTAGCATGCTTTTAGTAGTCTAATGGAGGACAGATAAGTCAGAATGGGTGTTTAACGTGCAACATATTTTTCACCTTGGCTGCATGAGTGCACCCAACTCATTACCTTCAGAATTTTGGGCCCTATGTGCTTTCTCTTATTGTTAATGAAATGACTGTTTCCTATGGATACTTTTATCTTACTTTCAAGGAAAGGAAGTTACTTATTTAGAAAGTAACTTGCATTGTTTATTTCAAACTTGCGATTGATAAAGATATATTAATTTCAAATTTACTAATTTATTTATAAGTACTTTTTAGGTTAGCCAAACATGCTCCAAGTGCCCCAAGAATCTGATTTGACTTCTGTTTCAGGATAAAGCGGTTGATTTAGAGCTAGAAGCTACTAAAGCTATCATAAAATGTGTGGAAGATCTCAAGCTCGAATCACAATTCTCTATAGACAGCCTCAAGAAGCGGATTACACAGCTAGAAACGACTAAAGCTGATAGGAGAAAGAGTACGGGGAGCAAGCCTTCAAACAAGCGCCCTCATGGAAGTGGTGGCAAAGGAACTGTCCTGTCCTCCTCCCTCCGGCCACCTAAATCCAGGCGTTTCTCTAATGCCTCACCTTCTTTCCTTCCCAGGCACATTTCACAATCGCAGCTTGAGCCAGCGGCCCAATTTGCAGGGCCATATACCTATCCCAGTCGTGTACACGATGGTCCAGGCATATCCTCATATGGTTCAGGTTATGTTGGGGCTCATGCACAAAGCCCGTCCCCAGCTCCACAACAATACGCTTATATGGCTCAGGATGTTCGAGTTGGAGTTCCGGGAGGATCATATGGAGGGCAGGATACATATGGTGTGTACAATTATGGGATGGCAGCTGCTCTTACATACCCTCCTACATATCCACAACAGTAGTCCAAGATTCTAAAGTACTAGGAACCAGACCAGCAAATAGCTAATCTTTTTCACGATGGCATGTTTGGTCCAATGGACTGTGGACAAAATGTGCACATGATATTTATAGTGATAGTTTTGAAATGAGGCAAGTTGTCTCCACTTTTGTAGATAATGAGGGCTCACACTTTTATCTAAGACTAGATCAGCAGTATGCATGTAAGAAGATTATCGTATACTGTCTATTTGCTCTCCTCTCACAATTGCATTGAGGTTTCTTGTAATTTTATGATCACCAATAATATCTGCCTTCGTTGTATGTTGAATCACAGAATTCTTATCTTGTATTTATTCTATTCCAAAATCGCTCCAATTATTAATGCACACGAACCTGCGTTTTGAGCAAAAAGCTGAAAATGAAGGTCGTGTAAATCGCCCCACAAGTTAGCCTGATACTCGACTGTGAATGCCAAAACGAATCAAATTTTCTGATACATTGGCCGCATCCTTGCCAAGAAGCATTTATTCAAACCAAATGCAAAATTTCTTGGGAACTTCCTTTAGTATTGAGATCACAATGAAACAATTTTCACATTTATCAGTATCACACAAGTAAACTAACCATCAAAGACGACGTCTATTTTTAATTATCCAGAAAATGATTTTTGTGCATATGCTAAAATATATGGTTAAAATATGGATGATCAAATATTTTTCCCGGTTCAATAGAATCTCAAGAGTGAAAAAAAAAGCCAAATAAAAGATCCAATGTAAAATTAAACCGTACAAAAAACATCTCATGGGAACTAAACTTGCACTGAACAAAGCACACAGTCACACCTTTTTATTGAACCATCATGGACTCCATCAACAGTGGAAATATCCTACTAAGTTCCATTCGACACAAAAAATATGACAAGAATGAAATTACTTGAAAAAAAAATCTTGCTCGAAAAATCACAAATATCTACTTGAGCAAAACTTTGCTCACAGCAAAATTGGGGAACTACGATACATGTTTGTTTGGTAAGCAGACCGGATAGCCCTAGACAAGTTAATGACAAAGTTTTAACTTATTTTTCTATTTTAACACTTTCTAGTACTATCAAATTCACCATACCAAACATTCAAATAGGGTCAAACAAGCCAGTAATCTTACACGCATTTTCATTCACTTGAAAATGAAGTTTTACCAGCCAAGTCTTTGTGCCACATTAAGACCACATACAAGCACCACAGCATAGATGCTGCAATCCATGAACAATGCACCAACAATCTTCTGCATCAACAACCCTGTCTCAAGAGCTTTCGCTACTTGATCAATCATACCATCTCCACCAATAGAAGGAACACCACTCGTCTGTCTTTCCTCGCTCCCTTGTTTTCCTAGAAGAAGCCGTGCAACCACAATTGATATATTTGTTATCAGAAGTAGATAAAGTGGTCTGAAACATATGATGCTCCTAAAATTGCCCCAGCCAAGAAATGGGAATCCTGTGTATGACAAGAACACTAAAATGGCAGCTGCTATGGAACAACAAATCCGAGTGTTCTCCGAAGCTGAAATTGCAGTACATATTTGATTTGCTGTGCGCAAATTCTGACGGCTAGGTCGTTGGAGTCCACTATCTATGACAGGAGTTTGAATTGATGATGAAACTCGAGATGATTCTTCATTGTCACCAAGCAAGACTGCTGCTCTGGAGGTTTCAATGTTTCCGTCATTGTCACTTTCGTGCGTTAGCCTTTTTGGTAATGTGGGCAGTAAGGTACTGGACCATATTAAGAAAGAAAACGAGGTTAAAATCTCGATTTTTGTACTATTCCGTCCTATCCAATATTGCGCATCAAATTACCTTGAAGGTTCTACTTTGTCGTCAGAATTATTGGGCTGGTCAAATTGGTCGCCAGAATCGTGATTTGCCAACAAAGAACCAGAGACTTTCTCTTCATGCCGAAGGGGACCTGCAATGATAACAGTATTGAACAACTAGATCTAAAAAGAACATTTACATATGGTATCGGTAAAGAGAGACTTGTCAAACAAGCATTTGTTATTGCAACATTCTAGGTAGACGACACTGCAGTGTTGCATCACGAGCTGATTAGTTAAAAAGTTTAGGGTATACTGAAACAAAGCTGTGTTGTATTCAGATGACAATATGATTTATGTTTAGCAATTGATCACTTGACATTGAATGTACCTATAAAGGCAGTTCAGGGTATTCTTTTTTGACCTTGTAACTGGCTTCTATCTGTAATATGGTTCACTGATAACCAGTGGTAAGATCTATCTCACTTCCTTACTATGCTCTCAAACTACATATGAAAAAATGAACATGCCAACACAAACCAGACAAATATAAATACTCCAATATACATGCTTATATGAAGCTACGTTGCTGCCAGTGTGGCCACTGGACAATGGCTGAAACACCTGAGCACATTTGTTTCTGAAAATCTCTTACTGCATAGTTGCTAATCTGAATTTCTCATTTCAGTGAGACTATACTTGTGAGAGAGAATGAACAAAGTGCTTATAAGACCACAGGCCGAGCTTTAATTTAGTGATATAGGACCCAATGGAGTCATTGCAATCTACCCCTATTTTCAAAATCAATCTTTATAGCGTCTCATATTCCCATCTAGGTGACTTCAAGGAAAAAGTACAAGTACCCCTCCTCAGGTTTTAAAATCCGCAGCAAGAAAACCCTAAAAAGGTGTTTGCTTTGATTGACATCCTTAAGACTGCCTTGTAAGGGAAGGATGCCCAAATTACTTATAAACCCACAAGTCAAGCCTTAATTTAGCAACATCGGACTCAATAGAGTGGTTACATCTACTATTTTTTATTGAAACAAATCAAGTGATCTCAAAATAGTAATATAACACTGTCAGTCAGATTTCAGGGGTACATAATAGAAACGTCACCTCTGGCCGTGAAAGTGCAGAATCAAGGGATTGGAATAACTAAAATAACTTGAGCTGATCTTGCTGTGGGAATTGCCTGAACTGATAATTTCATATCCTAATTGATAAATTTGATCTTTACATATTATGCAAATTGCCCCCAAGATTATGCACTCAATCTCTTCATCAAATAAAATTTACTTAATTCACTTCAAGTCAGCAAGCGATGTATTATTTAACCATAAAAAACCTAAACCAAAACCGTCCAACAGAAATTCAAATTCATCGACAACACACATACACGTAAATAGATAAAAATATTAGAAAAGGTAATTGGAGTTACCAGAGGACAATCGATCGTGTTCGTCTGGGGTGGAAGGTATGGAGTGTATACGGCCGGTAATGAGGGCTAACCGGTCAGATCCTCTATCAACAATACGGCGTCGTCTGGCTTCTCTATTGTAATTGATTCCTGCGGTGGCCATTGATTACCAGAGAAGAACGAATCTGCGAGTTGAATTCGTTATAAGGGGAAGTTGCAGTGATTTTTATTTTCCAATCTCTGAAACTTTTACGAATGAGTTTCGCGATTCAATTTATAAAGTTTTGCAAATAGGTCCCTGATTTTTAATATTTTACGTATCAGTCATCAACGTTTTAAGTTGCATTCGGCGCAACCTTTGTAATATTATATTTTTATTTTAAAAAAATTCATTTTGTAGATGAGTTAGCATGTTTGGTAGGGGATTAAAATCGGATTAAAATTAAAAAATTAGTCGTTATTGTTGACTTTTATTAAACGGGTAGGACCCAATAATGATTATATTTTCAATTTTAATTTGATTTTAATTGTTACCAAACATGCTCTAAGTGGGAAAAAATATAGTAAAAGATATTCTTTTGAATAAAAATACAAAGAATAACATCTACCAATAGTATGAACGATAATTTTATACTCAATCATCTAGTATAATTCGATAGTGTCACATGTACATAATTGGTTTATATAATGATTTATATACACATGGTGTAATAAAATATGATTGTATCAAAATTTAAACCAAATAAAAAAAAATCTCTATTCTTTTTTTGATACCTCATGTATGTGTAACTCTTTATGTACAAGTAATATTATTCTTATAATAGATGACAAAAGTAAAGGAAAATAAATGATCTTGCTACATGTACATTAAGATTTATATAATGAATTACATAACATCACATGACACTCCAACATTTGCCAATTTAAAACACGATCAACTTTTTCGTTCAATTTTTTCCCTCCACGTCATTTTCGGTAACCGCCTATATACATTTTTTTTTACATACAAGTGACAATCCAAAAATAAAAGGGTTCATTCCATTTGCAATCTTTGCACTTTGATTTGTGTCACTATACTTCAATTCCTATCAATTTAGTCAATCCTACAAGGTCGTAAAGATTCTATCAACTCAATAATTTATGTCAATGTGTTGTGTTTTTATTTTTGAAGGCGATGTTTATTTGATTTTAAGTTTATGGCATGAATATAAATTGTCGAGTACGCGTTTTTTTTTTTCAATGGTTTAAAGCGACATTATGTAAAACCAAATTAAAGTGAAATGATTCAATTGATAGGAATTGAAGTAAAGAGTGACATTGACAATTGGATCAAAGTACGGTGATCGCAAAATGAAATTAACCCGAAAAGAAAAAAACACAAAAAGAAGTAAAATAAATTAATATATAGTGGATTGGGCTATCACATATTTTGAAAATAAAATAAGAAAAAATGTGTGTCAGAAGTGGGATTTGAACCCACGCCCTCTCACGAGGACCAGAACTTGAGTCTGGCGCCTTAGACCACTCGGCCATCCTGACACTTGTTAATATCAATGCGAAGACAAAACTTTCTTTTAAAATTAATAGTCAACTGAATAAAAAAATATTATTTTTATACCAGAGAATGTAGTATGGAGTCTCTACCGTCTCCATCGGGCAAATAGAACAAATCCATAATATCTAATAGCAATTGTTGAAAGTTTCAACAATTAAGCCCGATAGGCAAAGTATTCGAAAAATCAAAAATTGCTTTTAAGTCTAAAGATTACTTTTGAACATATTTAAATAATTTTTTGATAATACTCTGTATGACTAAAAAACTTTTTTTAACCTAACTTAATTTCTTCGAAAAATTCTTCTACAAAAAAATATAAGCAAACACAAAAACACTACCAAACATGCCCTTAATCAAATTTATTATGCCAATGGCAAATTCATGTATAATTCAATTTCTATCATTAACACAACAATAAGAAAAAAGCTTCAACCAACCAACCCTTATGAATTTCTAGCGTCTTGCTACTAGAAAGAAAACAAAGAAACGCATTAGTTACTTGCTAGGATTAAATCAATCCTAATAAACATACCCTGCCAAAGTGAACTATAACTGTTGCCTATCGTTCAAAATGTAGCAAAACATATAGAGAACACCGGGCAAAAACCATTTTTCGTTGTTCAGAGAAACTAACATTAACTTCTGTACAAATTTGGTACGGTGCAAGATTCAAAAATTTGCAATAGTGGCTATATTGTCAGTTTGCACCATACTATTCTTGCACTTAGTCAAAAAATCCTTCTAGCAGCCAGAATCAGTCCCTGTTAGTGGTAGTAGCAACCGGGACTGAATTCCCAGAGACTCTTTTGCTTGTCTCTTGTGACACCTCTTCATCTTCTGAGTCGGGAACAGTTAGATACTCGATAGCAGTATTAACTGAAGGTCGTTGTCTCAACCGGTTCTTTGCACGTAAGTTTAGCCCTTCTGGAACAGCAGGGACAGGAACTCCAGCTAGTCTCTTACTAGACCGAAACCCTTTAGGCCTATGGACCGGAATTATTTTCTGCTTTGTTCCATTGTTCTTTTTGCTTCCATTCTTTTGATCATTATCTTCTGTTACACCATCATCGCCTGTGTCATCGTCATCATTTCCTTGATGATAATTCATTTCACTGTCAGTTTCAGTCAATCCACTATCCCTCGAGTTAGTATCTGAATAGTAAGCTCCACTTGTCTTCCTTTTGCTAAACCAAAACAAAAGGGTGAGCACGCAAAAGATAAACCTTATTGGAAAGCAATAATCTGCGCTAAAAGCATATCTGTGGTGTTGAAAAGTACACTCATTATTTTTGAAGTAAAATCTCGAAGCAATGGAATTAAAGAGGGACAGAGAGGCATGTTTTGCACATGCTAATCTCAGCAGCCAAATGAGAATAATTAATGTATTTCCAATTTGCATTTAGTAGACTCCATGAATTTTTTTTGTAGTTCACCATATAAGCAGGTTGAACTATGCAAAAGGAAAACATATAACCTAAGGATAAGTTAAAGCAACCATCAACAATATTAATATTTAACTAAAATGCCACCCAAGAATGAAAGATGTGTACTAACGGATAAGTTGGAAAGTATAAGAGACGCAAAGAAAAAGGAAAGCTGAATTCAACAGTACTTACTTTGTATATATTATGGCCTCTTTAATGGCTCTATCATAATCGTCTGCATTTCAGAAGAAGAGAAGTACTCTTAGTCATAGAATTAAAGAGATGCATTTCTACATGGCTGAATCCTCTAACAAAGAGTTTGCACCACTAACTTTGCTATATTCAGCTCTTCTTCATCCTTATGAAGAAATTAAATCTTGTCTCTGGCAGAACTTTTTAATTTTAAAGCTTACATTATATCAAATTCATTAATCTAAAACATCACTCATCAAGCTCATTTAAAGTACAGTGAATTGAATACTACATGAGCAAGACCTAGTTCACAATTCATGACACAAGAATGTGTACTGGAGCAATAGTCTGAGTATGTTAATATTCAGAACATGTTTTGATAATGCTGCTTTTGTGTCTGACACTTTGACTAAATACCAGTATAGAAAAATTCGATAGGAAGATATGGCAAATGGATGGTATATAAGCTCACTTTTTACCCTCTTTTACAAGACCTGATGAAATGGAAAAATGATCATGCACAACTTGTCAGGAAGACTTTAAGATAAGGGAATTATGAGATACAAATTATATGGACAAAGATATTGTGCCATACCAAAACTATAATTAATAGGCCTGAGATTACGGCAAGACCGAGTTATTCCAGCAGTTCGAATACCATTCAGAAGCATCTGTTCTCTTTTCTGTCGTTGCAGTGCCCTCTGTTTCTTCTGTCAAATGAGCAGCGTACCCCCAGTAAAAACAAAAGAAATTGTGAAATTATGAATTGACTCCTTAAAACACCATGCTTAAAGTCACTAACAAGCAAAGTAGGTAAACAACAGCAAAAAAACTGTAAAGTGCTGACCTTCTGAAATTTTTCAAGGACAGGAATGGCATTAGTTTCAACAGTCCTACTAACAGCTACTTCCCATTTAATGTCACTGGATGACAATTCATCCTATCATATATGGAAAAGACAGAAACAAATGACATCCAGTCGCAAGGAATAATACAGGTAATAGTAAATGCTATCTTACCACAATCTTGCGGAACTCTTCAAGATTTGTTGCCAAGGTTTCCCACTGAGAGTCGATTGCTGGTACAGCATCCCTCACGTTAACTCTTGGCTTGGATTCAAAAGTGTGAACTTCTTTGTATAGTCTATAGCCAATTGTTGCATTTCCATCATACCTGCAACCAAGAGAGCAGGAGTTACACCAGATATGAAGCTCACTGCAAAAATAGTGCACAGTACAAACAGTACTTACCAGAATGCAGTTCCATGTTCATCTCCAGCAAGCTTATCTTTTCGAAAAGTAGAAACTTCAGTACCACTTTTTATAGCCTCATTGATATAGGACACGATATCATCTTGCTGTAAAAGAAATAAACAGGTTCAGAAACATCAAAGACTAAAATAAAATTCAAAAACTGGCTTTTGAAATTTTTACAATGAAATTCTTAACAAAATCTTGAGATTGGAACTTGTCATTATCATTTGATAAATTAAGCCCCTGTTTGGTTTAAATAAAAATCGGATTTGAAGTAATTTTTATAAAAGTTGATGGAATGTGTAGTTGAAAAGTTGTAGATCTCGTGACATGTGTGGTTGTAATTAATTGTTAACTTTGACTTAGTTTTAGTCTAAATTTTAAGCTGAACCAAAACAGGGGCTAAAACTACTCCAAATGCAGTTCACAAAGTTCCCATCATATATGAAATAGCAGTAACATCATAAGAAAAGGGAAGTTTGGAAGGTATACATCAGCTCGAACTTCACAAAGTGCTTTAAGAATAAGTAGACGAACTGTTGGATCAAGTTCTTTGTATATGGATATCTCCTCTCTGAAATGTAAAGGCAGCAACAAAACCATAGTTGGTCAGTTACAGTATGCATGACATTAGGAATTATAAGATGAAGAGATGCCGTACCCTTTGGCTCCATTTAAAGGAAAATCTCCCTCAGCAACCTGCAACAAAATGAAAGAGATGTGCAATAGTATCGTTGAAGTCACAAAAAAATTCTTAGCAATTATGAGTTTGACCTACCCATGGCCACCACATCATAAGTTTCTTACTAAGACCAATCACCCAAGCATCAGAACTGTCCAGTGTTTTGCTCACCGGATGTATTCCCTAAAAAAATTAAGTCGCATCTTCAGGCTGATAAGAATAACAAGGAAAACACATAATAAAACAAACGAAGATAATTAGACAAACATATATAGGCAAAAAAAAGCCAGCAAGTTATCAATCTAATTTTATAATCTGAAAGAAAAAAATGTCTACATTATTTATACAATTTCAGGGAAAAGTTCTCCAATATTTCAAAACATGGCCCAATCATTTGTTAAGACTAATTGCAATACTAAACTTCTAAAAACAAATTAGCCATCAATTCCATAAAATAGGTAATCTACCGTTTAATGAAAATTAAAATTATTGTCGATTAGGCCAACTGAACAGTTCTTAATAAATGTTCTTTTATTTTTCTGAACTGCCAAATATTCACATTCAAACATGACATAAAGATAACACTAAAAGCACAGATAACTGACAATTCATTATTACTTAATTCTGAAAAAATTAAAAATCAAAAAGATAAAGAAAGTGAAATAAACTGGGAGTTCATGAGTAACTAAAGAAAGTGAAAATGAAACCTTCAAAAGTGATTTGTGAAGCTGACCAAGCATCTTGTTCTGCTCAATCAGCGCACGTTCTATCTCTTCAGCAGATACTTTTATATTGCTCTGGATCACTGGCTCAAACACCTACAAGTACATATCGAAGAACCTCAAACATTCACACTCAAGTAAAAGGATTAATATAATCACTGTAAGATTCACAAAACAGAGACATCCGTCCAACAGACTTGTATATAACCGCATACATGTCTGTAAAATATCATGAATGAAAATTCTATTTTCCCTCGGCATGACGAGATATAACAAACGAGCCTAATCTACAATGCGGTCATTTCTTCCAATTTCTGTTTCCTAAACTAGTTGTGGATATTTTATGTTACTATAACTAGTACATCAAAATGGCTAGATAAAAGCTTTTAAGCTGGGCCAGAATTGATTAAAATTTTAAACCCTTTTGTGCAACGTTCTGACATTTCGATTTTCTCTGAATACCTATCGCATAGCATACTGAAGAAATTTGTACGTTTAACTGTTTTTGCCAAAAATTTTAACCTTTATCCAATCGGTTATTCACAAACATGGAAAAATAAATTCATGCATGCCCAAGCACAGATGAGAATTACACGTAAAACTGCAGAATAATTAAGAATGAAAACAAACGTATTTGAGGAAATTCCAGAAAATATATGAAAAGGACGGATATTACGTTGAGGAAATTGAGAATTGAGGCCAACTCCCCGCGCTGACGAAGCTTTTGCCGTGCTAGCTCGACGTCCACCGCCGTGGGCGACGACTCCGAGATGAGTGTTACGTCGTCGTTTTGCACATTTCCGCCGGTCATGGTGTGTGTAGAGAGAGAAATTTTAGAGCGAAGAAATTATGTAAAAAAAAAAAAAAAATTATGAACAAGTGAGATTAATGGGGGGAACTCAATGGTTAAATGTGAATTTTTTCTTCTTTTCCCGCCTGAATTCACAGTCCGTCTTTATTTTAGGGATTCCATTTTTAATTTGAAATGTTCACTGTAAATTTGAAAATAATAGCACGTTTGGTACCGATTAAAATATAATTAAAATTGAAAATATAGTTGTTATTGGTTCATACTCGTCTAATAAAAGTCAACAATAACGATTAATTTTTCAATTTTAACCTCTCACAAACGGGCTCTAAATAAATAATTTATTTGCTTTTTGAGTTAAGTTACTCACATTTTGACAATAAATTCATGTTTGATTCTTATTATTTTCAAAATATATTTTTTTCTCTCTTATTTTCAATTGTACATTTTTTAATAAAATAATATTATACGTAAACTCAAAACTTTTCCATATTTTTTAGTCATATTCTCCATTAAATCACTATTCTGAAATATATTTTTAGAAGAGAAAAAAATGAGGCTCAAACATGCTATAAGATCTTGTTTGGTGCTGATTAAAATTTCAAATCAAAGTCTACAATTAATTTTAACAATATATTTCAAGACTCACAATTTTCAACTAAGTATTTCGTCATTTAAAAAAAAATCACTAAAAATATGATTTTAATCTACATTAAATAGTGGCTAAGTCATGTTTGAGCTACTTTCTTTAAAATTTATGTTTCGCAAATTCATTTTCTATTCATATTTTTTTTTTTCAAATGAAATAGTTTTACACGAAAATTCAAAAAAAAAAAAAAGAATCTCCAAAAAATATTTTTTACAAAATTTATTCTAAAAAATGGAACGGGTAACTATTATTTTTTAAAGGGAAATGCTACGTGTATATAAATGTGTACATCCGAGTTTACACAATTTCCATGTGATGAGGGTGTAAACCCGGGTGTACACTTCGGAGTATACAAATATCATTTTCCTTTTTAAAATAAGTCTATTGACATATTTTGTAGATTGGTATTTTATCAAAAATGTTTTAATTAGTATATGTATAAAGTGGTGGAACAAATAAATTCTGGTTTACAGTATATTTGCCTTCATTATATTCTTCTTATAATTTGAAGCCACACATTAATTTCAACCACAATTTATTATTATACTCATTTATTACCTACACATTTTGTAGGATTCGTAACTTATCTTCATTATTATTATAATCTCATGAAAATAAACCCAAACAACAAATTACAAAAGAGGTGAAATAATTTTGGATGAATATATTTTTCAACTACAAAATATAGAAGACATAAATTATAAATATTTTATCATGTCATGTAATGTGTTAACCTCGTTTTTTTGTAGGGATGCTATGGTCAACGGATCTCAAGGCCTCTCACATTCACGTAAGTCTGCTCATGCACACTAGGACAAACATTTAGGCACACATGACCTACCAAGAGGTGGGAGAGACATCCGCATGCACTCGACGTCAAGTCAATAAATGATGTAAGTATTTAAACGTGGGACATGCTTTAGAAATAAGCCACTTGTGTAAAAGGGGTTCGACTTTTAGGAGAGAATATAGAGAATTGCTAGAGCAAAAGTTATATGTTGAAAGCATGAATTTGCATTACCTGTGAATGGTGCGAAGCGTGAGGTTTTATAATAGAAGGATATCATCGAAGCGTGAGTAAGAATCGTTGAATGAAAAAACACGTTGTCTCATCCAAATCGAAACCTCTTACTATAGACATCAATCAATCAAATGCATTTAATATCATAACTTTTTCCCCATCCTAAACTTGACACTTAAACCTTTTATACTAGACCTTTTGACTTGGTAGGATGGCTATTGCGGTAAATTGTCGTATCAATCATTCATTGAAGATTTTGCATAGAAGATCATCTGCAAAACCCCTATCTACCTGACCTCGTCCAAGAGGGCTCGACCTTCCACATAGGTTTGACCCTAATCCATGAGGTTGGCCTATTGTAGGGGTTAGATCTCCTCATAGGAGTTTGGCTTAATTATCACATGGATAGAATGATAAGGAGTACACATCTATATTTGCTTACTATATGGCTACCATGTGGTCATGCTTGAAGCCTTGCTGAAAGCAGCACAACATAATGTGCAAGCACATTTAGCCCCTGTTTGGTGCACATTATTTCTAAAAGAATGCATTTTTTTTGTTGATGTGATAGGGAATATATGGTTGAAAATGAAGGAAAAGTTATTGATGCGATGAAAAATATTATTTTATTGAAGAATGTGTAGTTGAAAATGAGTATAAGAATGAAATAAAATTTTTATTGTGTACCAAACAAGGGCTTGGTTAATTTTTGGAATAGTAGATTGATGGAGAATGTGTGGTTGAAAAAAAAGGAAAGTTATTGATGTGAATGAAAAATATTATTTTATTGAAGAATGTGTGGTTGAAAATGAGTAGAAGAATGAAAATGAAGATTTTAATGTATACCAAACATGAGCTTAGGAAACTAGCAAGTAAACGGTACTACTAACATTTTATCCTAGATATGTTTGGATAGGTAAGTTATTTTCTTACTTTCAGAGAAAAAAATTATTTTGAAGTAATTCATATGTAATTATCAAAATAAAACATAAATAAATTGCTCATCCACTAATAATCCCCTATTTGATAATCGTTATTTGAGAACTCTTTTTTTAACATATTTATTTTCAATAACACCTTCATATAATAAAATATTCTACACGTAAATTCAAAAATCTTCATTACTTTTTAACTACAACTTCTCCTAAAAATCAACATTTAAAATAGGGATAATTGCAGCAGCAGAACCAAACTTCAATTAGTAGCAGACTTTGTCTAAATCTTTCATTTGTGTCATCCACGGTACCAAATCTTTCATTTGTGTCACCCACAGTACCAAACCTTTCAAAAATGTTGCTGTTAAAGTCCAAATTGATGGTTTCTATTAGTTTGACCGTTCGTTGACCAAATGATTGATTTTGACAATAATTTTGACAATAATTTTGACCGATTTTAAAAAGTTAACATCATAATTTTACATTTTTTAATAATGAAATAACCAAAATCAAATAATTAAAATTAAAAGCTCACCACACCCCACCCACCACACCCCCATCGTGAGGAAGACCCCAAAATACAACAGGAATGTTGTGCCAGAATCTTACATGCAATAAGCTATGGCATCCTGCTAGAGCCGCCAAAATTTGGCCGAAAATGAATTTTCAATCATTAAAATTTGGCCAAAATTTCGCGTGAAAACCCGTTCGTTGAAACATCAATACATTGTAAAGGCAAGTTTTTTTCGAAGATTTGGGGGTTAATTTACCATTTAACTAGTTCTAAGTGGCAATGCTTAACTCATATAAATTAGGAGAATTGGCAATGCTTTCTAGTAATTTACTTTGTAATATGCTCTCATACAAGTTGAGTGACCCGAGTAGCCAATGGGATTCCACCCACCAAATTAGTTAACTCAGGATTCCACATGTTAACACGTTGAGAGCCACATCCAAGTGTGTGAGCCTCTAGAGTTAACCCAGTGACTCTGGGATTCCACCCACTAGATTAGTCTGCGTCAACTCATGAGATTTCAAAGCTCTGGTGGGATCCGGCTCGGTGAAGACGTGTTGTACGAAAGATTCAATTGTTTCAGGGTCGAAATGTTCCTCAAAACTAGTGGTGGAAGAGAAGAAGAAGGTGGAGGTGGGGTGTGGTGGATGGGGAAGAAGAAGATGAAATGAGTTTTTAACTAGTCTTTCACCTGTGCGATGCACGGTGCTATGCGCAAATTTATATCATATGATAAACAATTCTAATATGAGAAACATAT
>CAIGRO010164394.1:0-13247 GCA_903798355.1 Fraxinus baroniana | reverse complement strand
ATTTCTTTCTTACTTTAGGAGATTAGTTTTATTTCCTTTTTTTCCCATTCCTGTAAACTATATATTGTACCAATTTCCATTGAATAAATAAGTTGGAATCAATCATTTCCTTTTTCTACATCTTAAACTTGCTGCTTCATAGGGGTGGCCTCTTAGGCAGATGGATGTGAAGAATGCTTTTCTACATGGAGACCTAAAGGAAGAAATCTATGTCTCCACCTCCCGACATGTTTACTACACCTTCCTTGGAGGTTTGTCGGCTACGCTGGTCATTGTACGGATTGAAACAGGCTCCACGCACATGGTTTAATAAATTTTGCTCTACTTTGGTTGCCTTTCAGTTTGCTCAGAGTCAATTTGATTCCTCTCTTTTTCTTCGCAAGACTTTCGCAGAAATTGTGTTGCTCCTTGCATATGTTGATGATATTGTGATTATTGGCTCTGATACTGAATTAATTCAATAGTTATAACATCTCAAGGCCTCTTTCCATGTGAAAGATCTTGGTCCTTTATAGTACTTTCTTGGTCTTATAGTTCAGATTACTCCGTTTGGTACATTATACATCAGCACAAATACACACAGGAAGTTATTGCATTGGCTGGTCTCCATTCGGGTAACTCTGTGCTTACCCTATTCGAGGTAAATCTTAATCTTTATCGAGAGGAAGGCGAGCTTCTTTCAGATCCATCCTCGTATCGGCAACTCGTTGGTAGTTTGAACTACTTGATGATTAGTCGCCTGACATTTCTTTTGTTGTGCAGCAAGTCGGTCAATTTATGTAAGCCCCCCGACATCTTCATCTAGCTGTTGTCCATCGTATTATCCGATATCTAAAGGGCACATCTTCACGTGGGTTGTTTTTTCCGAAGGACTCTTCCTTACAGTTGGTGGGATATGGTGATGCTGATTGGACTGGATGTGCAAATACTCGTCGTTCTGTTACAGGATAGTGCGTGTTCTTAGGTAATGCACTCATTTCTTGGAAGAGTAAGAAGCAAGACAGAGTTTCTAAGTCTTCCACTGAGTCTGAATATCGTGCTATGTCTTCGGCCTGCTCTGAGATCACATGGCTTCGTGGTTTATTGGGTGTGTAAGAAGCAAGACAGAGTTTCCAACTCCTCACTGAGTCTGAGTATCGTGTTATGTCTTCCGATTGCTCTGAGATCACATGGCTTCGTGGGTTATTGGGAGAACTTGGTTTTCCTCAGCTTCATTCCACTCCTCTTCATACTGATAATACAAGTGCTATTCAGGTTGCTGCTAATCCGATTTTCCATGAGCATACGAAACATATCGAAGTCGATTGTCATTCCATACGAGAAGCTTTTGACAAACATGTGATTACTCTTCCTCACATTTCTATCGAACATCAAATTGCGGACATCTTCACTAAAGCTCTTTCTCGGCATCGACATCAGTTCTTGATTAACAAATTGATGCTTCTTGATCTACCAGCATCAATTTAAGAGGATGTTACAGAGATAATTTAAGATCAGATTATATCTTTTAATATTTGATTGTGATACGAATGTTTTCTGTTATAGCTAGATTGTATATAGCAGATAATTAGGCTATAAATATGAATTATACTTTATCTTGTACACCCGCCAATATGGCAACTTTGATGTATATTCTCTTCTACATAATGAAAGGAAACCGGAAGGAAAGGGCATTCAGACCAATTGACAATATTGCAAAAGGCATTAATGTAAATAGTGTGCGTACATGTATTTGTGCATGATTGTTATTGTCAATAGAGCAGATTAGCATTCTTTATAAAGAGAATGCAAAGGGAAAGCAAGTGTGAAGTGCACGGAGTTAGAAAACTTTAGTGAGACTGCAGAGGGTTAAACGAGATAAAATAGTCTGAAGCCTCTGCATAGGCACAAAAGTTACAGAGTGCGTTTCTTTTGTATTCCTCTTTCTTAGTAAAACAATTGGTGTGGGTCTATGGACATAAACATGATTATCGAACCACGTTAAATTCTTATGTCTTCTCAATTTAAATTTATTTTGCATCCCACTTATCCTAGTGAAATTAGTAGCGTTCTAATTCCTAACTAGGTGAACAGTCCACTTGATTGTATGGAGTAATGGCAAGAAACGTGTATTCTTTGTATAGGCTAATTGAATGCAATTCATTCCACAGATGCACTCAATCACCTTAGCAAATTGTTCCACAGAGACTGCATTTAGGAAAACTTCTATTTAGCATCACATCTCATGTGTCGAGTCACTATCACACCGTGGGGAATATGTTTTATTCAGTAGCCCATTTCTAGTCTCGTGCTCAGTATTCCTAAACAAAGCTTGCATTAAATAAAACACAATTGTTGGTTCGTGGACTTCTAGAAGTTGAACATATATCCAGGAACGAAGACTCTGGTACAATGGGGGCATGAATTCATTTACTAATATATATTTTTAATGCATACAATTTAACTATCATTCATTCAATGCTGAGATACAGGATCAAGAATTGAGGAAGCTACTTAAATATTAGGCATATATAATATGCTTTAGAAATTTTGCTGAAGAAAGTTCAAATGATGAGATTGAAACCCAGAAAAAGAAAATAAATATTAAAAACAGGGTGGATTTTGCTTTTGTTGGTTTTGCCTTTTAAGACACTTAGCTCGGAAAACAAAGTAAACACCATTGTTGAATAATAAAGTCCCACTTAACACAAAATATTGCAGATAAGAAGATAGACTAATGCTAATAAGCCTCATCAGAAAAGTATCATTATATATTGTGGAATTCCAAAATTAGTGCCTATTAAGTTTAGGGATCAGTTCTTATTTTCTTATTCCTTTCCCTGTTTTAAATAAAGAGATGAGGATGATTCTGTTTCCTTTTTTAATTTTGTTTTATTTCTGTCCATATATCCCTTAATTTGAGGGATTGATTATTACTAGAATTATAAAGATTTAATGACAGAAATGTTGTCATACTTCTCTATATAATGTAGCTTTTCTTCTTGTTTAAGATATCAGAAAATAGAGTTTTCCCCCCTATAATTCTTTATGGTATTAGAGCCTAATCTATACCTATCTCAATCTAAATGGTGAAATACGGAATGGCCACCACATATACAACATCTGCCTCTGATATGACCTCTGATCAAGAGGTCACCTCTTCCAACATCAATGGCGGATAAGAGAGTCTGATTTTGCCAATTACTGGGCATAAGTTAAGTGAAAAGAACTACCTACAATGGTTTCATTCAATTATGTTGTTCATTTGCAGAAAAGAGAAGGACGCCTAGCTCATCGGGGCAGCTATTGCTCCACCAACAACGGATCCAAAATACAAAGCTTGGAAATTTGAAAATAGCATGGTGATGTCGTGGTTAATCAACTCCATAACCAAAGAAATTGGATAGGACTTCATGTACTACAAGACAGCCAAAGAAATTTGGGATGCTGCAAAGGAAATCTATTCTGACAACGAAAATACTTTAGAATTATTTGAGGTAATGGGTATTCTAAACAATCTCATTTAGTTGGATTTTTTACTATTTTCTTTGTGACTTTCATCGTGTCTGTGGAAAATACTATTGTTCGCTTTACTGGAAAGAATTTTCCTACATGAGAGAAAAGAATTATCAAAGCATATTAATAATTCTATTCAAGTTCCAAGTGATGAAAAAGAACGTGCCCAATGGGAGGTCAAGGATGCTCAAGTGATCTCCTGGCTATTGGGAACACTAGAGCCCCATCTTGTCACTAATCTTCGGTTTTACTACGGCTCAAGCTATGTGGGACTACCTGCATCGTATTTATCGCCAAGATCACAGCGCTCGAAAATTTCAATTGGAATTGGAAATTAGCAATTCCAATCGAGGTAATTTGACTATTGAGCAATTTTATTCTGGTTTTATTAACCTTTGGAGCAAGTATTTTGCTATTGTTCATGCTAAGGTTCCCACCACAGCACTTGCGGCTCTTCAAGCAGTTCATGCTGAGAGTCAACGTGATCAGCTTTTTATGAAGCTTCGACCTGAAGTTGAGCCCGTTCGCACCGGTTTATTGAACCGTAATCCAATTCCTTCTTTGGATATTTGTTTGGGAGATTTATTGCGTGAAGAACGGTTATCCACTCAGATGGGTATGACTTCTGACAATGTTGTTTGTGATCCTATGAATATAGCCTATACAGCACAAGGGTGGCTGCCGGAAGGTGCACGGAAAGCCAACACACTGGAAACCAAAAGCTTCTACGGAAAGTCGTGGTTTCATGTCCACCAGAGAGGAGCAATCTGCACTCCAGACCACTCTATTCAGCAAAGAGCAAATTGAACTACTTTAAAAACTAATCAGCCAATAATCACCATCCTCTTCTCCAATTGATTCCACAAGCACTGGATCAGTCGCTCAAAAAGGTCAAATGGAGAAAAACAACCCCTGGATTGTAGACTCCAGTGCATCAGATCATATGACTAGTAATACTAATTTATTTCCCACCTATAGCCCAAGTTCTGGAAATTTTATGGTTAGAATTGCTGATGGATCATCATCTAAAGTGACTGGAATAGGATCTGCTGCTATCACAAATAACCTAAATCTAAATTATGTTCTCTTGGTTCCAATTTGACGTGCAATTTGATGTTCATTAGTAAACTTACCAAGGATTTAAATTGTGTTGCTAAATTTTTCCCAACTCATTGTGAATTTCAGGACTTGGAATCGGGGAGGATGATTGGCAATGCTAAGGAACGCGAAGGTCTCTATTTCCTTGAAGGCCCTAGTAATCCTAAAGAACAAGCTCAAGCTGCAAGTAGTGTGTCGTTTCCTGGTTTTCCAAATCTGTCCAATAACAATAGTGTTATTTTGTTGTGGCCTTGTGGTACTATAGATTAGGTCATCCCAACTTTCAATATTTGAAAAAGTTGTTTCCCACAATATTCAATAATACCAATATTGAGTTTTTCCAATGTGAAGTGTGAATTATCCAAACATGTGAGAAGCTCTTATCCAATCCATGGGTACAAAACATCTCACCCTTTTGCAATTATTCACCGTAACATTTGGGGACCATCTAATGTAAAAAACATCTCAGGAGCTCGGTGGTTTGTGTCATTGTTAATGATCATTCTAGGGTACCTTGGATATACTTGATGAAAGAGAAATCTAAAGCTAGCCCTATATTCAAAAATTTTAAAAACATGATCCAAACACAATTTCAGACAAAAATAAAGGTGTTTAGATCTGATAATGCCAAAGATTATTTCAATTTCATTCTTGGTGAGTACTTAATAAGTCAAGGAATAGTGCATCAGAGCTCATGTATTGACACACCCCCAACAAAACGGAGTGATAGAAAGTAAAAATAGACATCTTCTTGAAGTGGTCAAATCTATTATGTTCACTACAAATGTCCCTAAACATTTTTGGGAAGAAGCAGCCCTCACGGCCACATATCTCATTAACATAATGCCATCAAGGGTTCTCAAATTCAAAACACCTTCTCAAACTCTTGTCCACTCCTACCCAAACACCCGAGTTATCTCATCCTTACCATTAAAAGTTTTTGGATGTACGGCATTTGTGCACATTCACCAACAACATCGAAGCAAACTTGACCCAAAGGCCATCAAATGTCTCTTTCTTGGCTACTCTCCCACTAGAAAGGGCTACAAATGCTACTCGCCTATCACTAGAAAATTCTATACATCCATGGATGTAACATTTTTTGAAAATCAATCATNTTTTTGGATGTACGGCATTTGTGCACATTCATCAACAACACCGAAGCAAACTTGACCCAAAGGCCATCAAATGTCTCTTTCTTGGCTACTCTCCCACTAAAAAGGGCTACAAATGCTACTCGCCTATCACTAGAAAATTCTATACATCCATGGATGTAACATTTTTTGAAAATCAATCATATTACCAAAAACTCACATTCAGGGGGAGAATTCCACTATACAAGAATGTAATTTTTGGCTTGACACTTCCATTCCTCCACAAACTAATCTTAGCACTTTCATCTCACAGAAATCGAGTCCAACACAACTATTCGACCAGAAACCGAACCAAACATCACCATAACAACTCAAACAGCTTTGCCCAACACCCAAGACCCGATCACTCCAATTCAAACTCAACCTGCAGTTAACAATGAGCTACGTGTTTATTCAAGGAGCAAGAGGGCTGAAGAGGATATAGAGAATTGCACACTTCCTGAGCAAAACAATGAATCAAATCCGCATCCAGATAGTCCAGGAAACATTATTCATGAAATTCAAACTGATATTACTGCCAATGATGATCTTGATGTTCCAATTGCATTGAGGAAAGGTGTGAGATCATGTACTCAACATCCAATCTACAATTTCGTTTCCTATGATTGTTTATCATCGGTATTTCGGGCATTTGCTACTAATCTATCCAATGTAGAAATTCCATAGAGTATTCATGATGCTCTAAGAAAATCAAAATGGAGGGCAGCCATTGGAGAAGAGATTAATGCTCTTAAAAAGAATGGTACTTGGGAACTCTCAGATTTACCAAAAGGAAAACGACCAGTAGGATACAAATGGATTTTCACTGTCAAGTATAAACCGGATGGAAGTGTAAATCACTACAAAGCAAGACTTGTTGCTAAAGGATTTTCTCAGACCTACGGCATAGACTACCAAGAGACTTTTTGCTCATGTTGCCAAGCTTAATACTATTCGGGTTTTGTTGTCCTTAGCAACTAATCAAGATTGGCCCCTTCATCAATTAGACGTCAAAAATGTCTTTCTCAATGGTGATTTGGAAAGAAGAGGTGTACATGGAAATTCCACCCGGCTTCGAAACAATAAGCAATGTCAACAAAGTCTGCAAGCTCCGAAAGTCTCTGTATGGACTTAAGCAATCTCCTAGAGCGTGGTTTGACGGGTTTACAAATGCAATCAAGAAGCATGGATACACTCAGGGGCAAGTTGATCATACATTGTTCACAAATTCTCTCCTAATGGAAAAATTGTTATTCTCATTATTTATGTTGACGACATCATTGTGACAGGGGATTATACTCAAGAAATGAATTACTTAAAGGAAGTGCTTGCTAAAGAATTTGAAATCAAAGACCTAGGAAATCTAAAATACTTCCTAGGCATGGAGGTTGCTCGTTCGAAGAAAGGTATTGTGGTTTCACAATGCAAGTACATCTTGGACCTACTAAAAGATATTAGAATGTTAGGATGCAAGCCTGCAGACACTCCGATGGAATCAAATTATAAAATAGGTTTCAAAGAAAATAGTCCTCCTGTTGACACTGGAAGATATCAACGACTAGAAGGAAAACCCATTTATCTCTCTCACACAAGGCCAGACATAGGCTTTACAGTAAGTGTTGTAAGTCAATTCATGAACAAGCCTAATGAAGAGCATCTCGAAGTAGTTTATCAGATCCTTCGATACTTGAAAATGACTCCCGGTAAAGGACTATTCTTTCGAAAGGAAACAACTAAGAAAATTGAAGTCTACTCTGATGCAGATTCGGCAGGATCCATTATAGACCAAAGATCAACTACTGGAAATTGCACCTTTGTACGGGGAAACTTGGTAACTTGACATAGCAAGAAACAATCTATTGTTGCAAGAAGTAGTGTCGAAGCAGAGTACAGGGCTTCAGCTCAGAGTATATGTGAGGAAATATGACTGAGAAGATTGCTTAACGAATTAAGAGTTCCAACAGAAGAGTCAATGAAGGTGTTATGTGACAATTTAGCCACAATCAGCATTGCTAAAAATCATGTTCATCATTACAAGACTAAGCTAGACCGCCATTTCATTAAAGAGAAGGCTAAAGAAGGGATACTGAACTTGATTTATACTCGTACACATCTTCAAGTAGTTGACATCCTAAGTCTTAACAAAAGCCCTTCCCAGAGTAAAGTTTGAAGAATTGACTTCCACGCTGGAAATGATTGACATATATTCTCCAGCTCGAGGGAGAGTGTGGAATTCCAAAATTAGTGCCTAAAGTTTAGGGATTAGTTTCTTATTTTTTTTATTTCTTTCCATGTTTTAAATAAAGAGATGAGGATGACTCTGTTTCCTTTTCTTATTTTGTTTTATTTTTGTCCATGTATCCCTTAATTTGAGGGATTGATTATTACTAGAATTATGGAGATTGAATGACAGGAATGTTGTCATGCTTCTCCTATATAATGTAGCTTTTCCTATTGTTTAAGATATCAGAAAATAGAGTTTTCCTCTCTATAATTCTTTATATATTAACATATTCTAATTGTAATGAAGATTATAATCAAAATGTAATCACTGTCATTAATATAACGAATGGAGAATCATTATAATGATTCTAATTGCATCTAATATCACTAAGTTAAGACTTAAATGTTAAGTTATAACTACTTGAATACTCTCTCCTTGTAAATACGTTTTTGGTGAGTTCAACTAAATTTGGATTTCTAAAATGGTTGAAAAGACGATTTTTAATTTTTATCTCTCCCACATCTCCAAATGCAACAGTAGTAGATTTGTGGATTTTAATTGTAGTGTCCAAATCCAGAATTTGGTAGAGGCCCAAAGAATGGGATTTAATACTCTCCTTTTCCTTAGCATTGTTAGTAGCCAATGTGACAGAGACCAAAACTTCCAAGTCCACTGCTAAACTTCCATTTTATCCCTTTCTCCCCAAGTCCTGTGTGTATTTCAATTCCCAGTGAGCCAAACTCTGCTATGGATCGCATGTGGACTGCCCTTTCTTCAGGAGTAGGCAGTGCTTTTGTTATCCCTCCCAGTTTTCTCTAAAATTTGCTCCTTGTTCGTCACCCAACAGGACACAAGATTCTTGACCCAATCCAACCAATTTTCCATATAGTTTTCCTTTCTATCCTCTAAGTCTATGGCTATAGGCTGATCCATTTCTGGGTTAAATCATGCAGCCAATAAAAATAGAAAAATCAAGTGGGGGCACCCCACTGGACCCCCTCCTGCCAATGGATTCCTCTGGACAGCTTCTGAATGCCTTTCCTCTATTACATGTCAGCTTCTGGGGAACCCTTAATTTGATATTTGGTTGTTTCAATATTCCTGGTGTAACAAGTTCTACAAGAATCTACTTGGAATTTGTCTTAAAACTTTCATAAAATGGTTAACCTGTCCCTTCATAGAAGTACGTTACTCCATTTACACAGTGATATCTTGGTTCAAGTTTTCCTAATTTCGCAGATTAAAGTTTTTGAACTAATGTACATCATATTAGACGTGAAGACTATACAACATTTACAAAACATAAAAAGAACAACCTCTTTATACTGTGTGAAAAATAAATTGCTAGATAAAGTAGCTTACATGAATTTGGTTCCCATGGCAACATGAAGTTTCTTCAAAGTATCCATGAACAGTTCACGGGAGCCGGCAACCTCTTGATATGCTGCTAGAGGAGGTGGATATGGATTTGAACTCTCTGCTGTCATTCCCTTCTCCACCATTATCATCCACTACCTCTTGCTTTTCTGCCTACACTGCAGGTCAAGAAAAGAATTGCACAGAATTCATACATTGTTCCATGTAATCATCAATAAACACCAGAATAAATAGAATAAAATTTGTTGCTCGTACGTAATAATCGACAAGATTTCAATTTCTTTTTTAATATTGAGAAGCATAGGATTGTACATGCTGGTATTCAAGCAAAATGTACCATGAGCCATACTTGCCAGTTGTCAGATTGTAAGAGTTGTAGAACTTGTAAAGCAGAAGATGAACATATAATATGAATGTTTGATTATAAAATCATCAAAAACAAGGGATACCAAGTACAAAGAGGAGTGATTCAAGAACAGTTGGCTAAAGTAACTCACATTCTTGGGGTAAAAACTGTGGCATGCAAAAGGGAGATCAAGAAAAAGAGACAAAATCCCATCAAACATACATGCCAAAAAGTAAAGAATCCAGAAAGGTTGGAAGCAAAATAAAGTCGAAAAGCCAAAAATTTGAACACAGAGAGACATAACGGCGGGAAAAAAAAATAAAAATTGAAGGGATAAAAGCACATAAAACACAGTATGAACAGAGAATGATAATCACCAGTCATGGGCACTGAAAGGACAATGGAGCAGAGCACTTTTTTTGTCGTGAAATTATGAATGCATAACAGAGCAACCAAACCACCCCATTTGAATTATGAAATAACTACCGGTAAGCAAATCCCCAAAGCCCAAGAAAAGCACATAGTACAACATAGACGGTCATAGCCATGAATTCTTTCACAGTACCAAAAGATGCAACAGAAAAAAACCCTCATCACACTTATGTAAGCACTAGAAACCCTTATTAAGCCTTTGTTCATATGTTGACTTGTTCTCTCTTTAACAGTTCAAATCTTCAAACAATGTCATTTAGCATTTTACCAGTAAATACAAAGATTGTGTTGGGAATTGAGAACTGAAGTTTTAAAAAGATAAATGTCGCCTAAATAGTAAATATTATGGCTTGTGTATGAATGAACAGGATTTACTGCAGGTCTATACGGCCTATGTAATCTTTGGCTGACATTGGGAAGATATAACATGTAAATAGTAGTAATGATATGAAGAAGCCCAATAAAATATTGTAAGCATTGACAAGATCCAGAGGTTCACTCATTTATACACTGCCTTTTTCTCTGACTCGGTAAGATTTGTGGGGCAGTTCTTCAAGAAACCAAAAAAGGGCATATCAAAAAGAATAGAAAATGACCCAAACTAACCCTACACAAAACCCATATTGAGGTTTCCTTTTTTATCCTTTTTGGTAATAACCCATCTTGAAATTTCAACATCGGCATTGTCCTTCGTTTCCACGAAACCAAGAAAAATTCAATCTTTATAGTCCCTCTACCCTTCTCTCTATATTATATGAAAGTAGGAAAGTTAATAAATTATAGAGTGAAATGGCATATTATAATGAAAATAGCAGTCCTTATTCACTATATGGAAAATGGCACTCAAAGATCTTACCAAATAATGACGGTACAATGGCAAAATTATATGACCCCAGATCAAAGAAATGTAAATAGACAGACGTACCAAGTGTGAGAGAGAGTTTGCATGTGCAGATAACCTTAAAAATATTGGATAACCGTTCATTTTACTATAATTATGTATGGGAAGTTTTAATGATAGGATATTAGGATGATAATGAAGGAATTTGAATGGATTATTTTTATTTGTTACGCCATATTCTCAAACTTTTTTTTAACAGACTTAAATAAATTAACTTAAATAATCACTTCATTATCCACTTATATATTATTTATTTATATGTCTTTCATTATTAAGTACATCACAAATAGGCTAATTGGCATAAAACGTCTCAACCTTTGACATGTATTATAGAAAACATCTCTATCTTTCATTTCTTTGCATTTATGTCCTTATCTTCAACATTTCGTGCGTCGAAAGTCCTTCTCATCATGTTTTGACGATTTTACCCTCATAATCTTACGCCATATTCTCAAACTTTTTTTAACAGACTTAAATAAATTAACTTAAATAATCACTTCATTATCCACTTATATATTATTTATTTATGTCTTTCATTATTAAGTACATCACAAATAGGCTAATTGGCACAAAACGTCTCAACCTTTGACATGTATTGTAGAAAACATCTCTACCTTTCATTTCTTGACATTTATGTCCTTATCTTCAACATTTCGTGCATCGAAAGTCATTTTCATCATGTTTTGACGATTTTATCCTCATAATCAAATATAACAAAGCAAAAGAAAAGAAAAATAAAGAACGCATTGCAATTATGTGTCCAACCTTTTTAGAAGTTGTAAACGAGTCCAAATTTGAAAAAAACCATCACCCCTAAGACGCCACCTTTGAAGTCAACAATCCCCAGCCAACCACTACCCAAACCACCGGACCTCCATACCATCGGAAAGCCCTCACTCCCCTCTACACATACTCATAAACAAATCAATCAAACAACAAATTATATTGGCAAAATAATAGAAATTCTCATCGACCAAGTGGGAAGTTTTTTAGGTCAAATCCAAAATTCTTCGTTTGAGTGGTGAATTGCAACAATTGATTCCCTACCTAGAGTCATTACACCTTGAATTGTATGCTGGTTGGAGCAATTTGTTGATTGGAGATGTAGAGTAACATCAATTGAAAGGGAGTTGAAATGGTTGGATTGTCTTCTCCGTTTATTAATGAATTGTCATGTTTAGGCGAAATTGGGGAAGACTCATATGCTCATTGGATGCGCCATGAAGAGTAAGAACCTGAGGTGGTGGTCCGCAATCATGGGTCCCACCACCGGTGTCGAAAAAATCTCCTAAAAGCTGCGTAGCGACTGTGTTCGAAGCTGCAGCCTGTTGGGTTTGATTGTGTGCATTAAAGGAAATTTGAGGACCATGGACAAGGATGTATTGGTGTGTAGAATCGATTGGAATGTTGGGAATGGCTTGGGTATCGTCGGAATAGGTGGTACCGACAGTTTTTGCATTTGCGAGTAGGGCATTTTGGCTTGCAATTTCTACCAAATCTGTTGGCATGAAGGTTGGATGTTGGGTGGTATGTGTAGAGGGGAGTGAGGGCTTTCCGATGGTATGGAGGTCCGGTGGTTGGCCGGGAATTTTTGGCTTCAAAGGTGGCGGCTTAGGGGTGATGGTTTTTTCAAATTTGAACTCGTTTGCACCTTTTAAAAAGTTTGGATCCATAATTGCAATGTGTTCATTATTTTTTTTTATTTTTTATTTTTGCTTTTGTTATATTTGACTAGGAGGGTAGAATCGTCAAAATATGATGAAAAAGACCTTCGGCTCACGAAACGTTGAAGATAAGGATATAAATGCCAAGAATGAAAGGTATTGACGGTTTCCACAATACATGTCAAAGGTAGGGACGCTTTATGCCAATTAGCTCCACAAATAACATATATATATAGAGAGAGAGAGAGAGAGAGTCCTAAATTTGTTCAAAATCTAAAACTCCAAGAAAATATTGTTAATGTAGTTTTAGAAATTAATTGAATTAAGGGCTTTAATAAATCTAATAAAGACTCAAACTTTGATTTAAAAAAAAAAACTCATAAAATTGAAAACAACTTATAATCTCAGAGAATTTAATAACCCAAAGAGAAAATTTCTTCTCGCACTTATTTTCCTAATTTTTATAGAAAGAATTTCTTCGTCACTCAAACCGTTAAATGGTCATATTAGAACTTAATACAACACAAACAAAGAAGAATATATAATGCTAATACTGAGTGATGTAATAATCAATATT
>CAIGRO010164375.1:0-11813 GCA_903798355.1 Fraxinus baroniana | reverse complement strand
TTGATTTGGCTAATTTGGAGTTTTGAATCACAACACATTCATTTCACCACCTTTTTTCAAAATTTACCAAAAATCTAATTTTAATTAACACCGTACATGCATAAATTTTTGAATTTAGGTCCAAAGAATTAGGGTACACCGTACATGGATATAAGAAGGAAAATAATGCTGATAAGAACTGATTTTCTTGTAATTATGACACTGGATAAATATTTGATGCATAAGACTCAAATATAAAATCTTTGATATCATAATAGATCACATCCCATCATCTAAAACCTTGATCTAGTTAAAAATTCAGTCCAAGCTTCCGTTTGACGCACATTCTTTCAAAACTCATTTTCAATTATACATTCTTGAATAAAATAATATTTTTCATCACATCAATAGCTTTTCCTTACTTTTTAACCACATATTTAACATCATATCACTATTTGAAATACATTCTTTCCTCAATAATAGCCATCAAACACACCCAAATTTTTTTCGTCATGCCGACATTAAAATATATGGGACCAACCAATAATGGATATAAAGTGACTGCCAAGTTGCTCAAATAATGAAGTGAATACAGTGTAAAGAATGCAAATTGGCTTCATATATACTTGATTTGTTTGGATCCCTTTGAGTCTTGTCCGGATGGAGAAAATTGCAATGTTAGTGTTTCTAATTTATTTCGGTGTATTAAGTTTGTATACAACCTTTACAAAGAGAAAGATGATCCCTCAGCTTTTCATTGTCATGGATGATCAATCTCCGATGACGAAAATCATCCAAATGTCAATTAAATTGTCATGTAATCACTCTGAGACGTGCCTCATTTACATTTCTTAACACCAGCCCAAGTTTGGAATGAACTTGATTTTCAGTATAATTCTTAGTGAGGCAGTGAGAACACTTGATCTATTTCTTTGTGAAACTGTGTATATTCTGAGTGGTTTGAGGCTAGAACAAATCAAAGAAATCTCTAATTTCTTCGTACATTGTAATTCGATTCTTGGTGATTTTTAGTGGACTGGATCTTTATCCGTTTGTGTGGAAGGGTGAATAGGCCAAAGACTAAATATCTGGACCCCTTTGGGGCGAAAAATTCTTGTGTTCATCTTTATTTTCGCAATTTGTTGTTTTAAACCGTGTTCTTTGTGAACCCTAGGACCAACAATTTAACTACTTTCATTTCTTGTTTTACAATTCCCCATACACTTGCTACTAAATAAAGGAAAATGACAATGTAAACAATGGAGAAGTTAAGTGAAAGAAATAAAATTATAGTGAGTATTTATGCAACTATCCGGCTTTTATTATGTATTAATTTAACAGACATATACCTAATCTTGTGTTAAATATTTTAATTTTAAGAAAATACCTATTTGAATACAATTCACGTGAAAAAATGTTTGAAGATTAGTTGGAGTCAATGGGGGAAATTAAAGTTGATCTACATTATACGTGATTAATTAGAAAAATTAAGAGGCTAATTGAAGGAAATTCACAAGTTTCAAAAGTTAAATTCAATAAGCGAAAAGCTTGAGGATTAAAATACAAGTTTTTGAAACTTTCATGCGATAAATTATTAATGATTTTCGAGTGTGGAGGAGTAAATTGTCAAGATCCAAAAACGGAGGATCCAAGATGCAAATAGGGAATGACTCAAACTAGACAAAAGAGAAAATTTAGGGACCAAATTTTTAATGGGAAAAGATGATAAACCTTGTGATCGTAAGGCTCAATCTTTGCAATCGCAAGGCAGAAAGAAATTTTAGCAGAGAGCCAAAAATTTAGCCATGCAATCACACCACACTACATTGTGTGAACGGAAAAATTGGTTTTCTTGTTCGAATCAACTTCCATTTGGAAAGCAATTTGGGTACGATTTTTTTATCTAATTCTCGGGTCTATAAATATATACCTTCATGCAACAATTAAAGGAAGCTTTTAGCGGCAGAAATTACATATATCTTACACAGGAAAAGCCTAACGAGAAAGCTTTTAATTTACAAATCCATATTTCTTTCAAGCTTTATAGAAGCTTTGATACAAAACACCAATGCGTTGAATGATCTTTGATTCTAAAACTTGGGAACAAGTCCAACAAAGAACTTTCCCTACCATATTCTATCTATTCCTGCCTGCTTCTTCCCCTTCCTTCCTTTTTGGTAGAACTGTTAGACTCGCATCGGCTTATTCTATTTGTTATCCAGATGAGTTATCCATTTCATCACAACTTTCATACAAAATTGCTTATGTTGAAGAAGAATCATCAAAGGAGATCGATCAAATAGCTAACTCCAGATTTCATTTCATCTTCATTCTACTATTTTATTTCTGGTGACGTTTTATACATTTATTTCGTGTTATTGTATTATTATGATGCTTGACTAATTGTATAGAAGCTAGGATAGCATTGAACTTTATGCTGTTATATTTTAATATTAATTTTTAGGTTTTGACATTTATTAGAAGTTTAATGCATTTTCAATTATTTGATGACTAATTAATTGTGATTTCTATTGACATTCAAGAGAAAAATGGGAATTATAGAATGCAGTAACAATCATTGTAAAACCTAATAGGGGATAAAAATATATTTTTATACTCTGCGTGATATTATGAATATTCTTATTTAATCTTTACTTGTTTGTGTCATTCATAGATAAATAGGAAAGTCATATACAAAAATATATTTAATTCTACTCGAGAGTTATTATTGAACAAATTTGGGGATCTTTATATCTATAATATATTAAATTTCACATCAAATGAGAATAATTTTTGAACGATTTTTAGCCTACTATAATTCGATTATTTCAATAATACCTTACTTTTCGTTTTTAATAATAATCAATACTACAAAATCCTTGTCATATATGAATTTCATATTATTAATTCTCAATTAATTAAAATTCATATTAATCTAGACTCAATGAATCCAGATTTGATGAATCTTGATCTAGATGAATTTATGTATATTCATGTATCTGAAAGATTTAGTGGTGTTTAAATTAATGCATTAGCAATTTATTCTTGTGTAACAAATGTAATATAAAAATGTTGTTCATTTGTAATATTTTATCATCACAAAAAATTTGAATAATAGAAGTTAGAAGTTGAATTTTGATAGTATATTTTTTTCTCTTAAATTTTTATCCTAAATTTTATTTTCTTTAGTTCGTTGAAACTCATCAAATTCTCCCAACATATTGGTATTAAATATTACTTTCACAACACTCATAGAATATTTCAGAATAACGTGCAATGCACGTTTTACTCTGACCTTGCACGTTTTACTCTGACCAGTACAAATAAGTGTTGTCTAAATCCTGAATTGATTTTAAATGGATGAATGTAGGAAAATTCCTCATGAATTGAATCTTAAACGCAATTGTCCTGTACTTCACAGTGCTCCTCGTCAACGAAAAAACTTTCTCCTAAACCTAGGGTTTCTAAACTAGGATTTCCTGTCATGGCGGCAACGCCACCTCCTAAGCCACCCTTCAAGGTGGCTGAGGGGATGGCTCCCTATGCATCCGTGGTACAGGTGAGGCCCCAACCTATCTCGGAGGTTGATATTGAGATGCGTCCTCCCTTGGAAAAGGACGGAGAAACCTGGATACATTTTACAAAAAGGGAACTAGATAAAGCAGCATCTCCGTTTAGGTTTTCTGTGGTATTGAAGTTCCTTAAGCGTCAACCTAGTTTGGATCAGATCCGTATTTTCATCAAGGCGCGGTGGGGACTGAAAGGTTCATTTACAGTTAGCATCATGCAAAAACCACGTAATGTTTTTGTTCGTCTAACGACAGAAGAGGATTTTGGGATTGCTTGCGCGAGAGAATCGTCGGATATTGAGGGTTCGCCATATCGCCTTTTCATCTGGTCACCAGACTTTGACGAAGATCATGAAACTTCGTTGGTACCTGTCTGGATTTTTCTCCCGGGGCTGCCTCCCCATTATTATCACGAATCCATTTTGCAAGTTATTGGTGGAGTTTTTGGACGTTTCCTGAAGCGAGATAATTTCACTGCTTGCGCATCATGGACTGATGGAGCTCGTATATGTGTTGAGATGGACATCTCTAAACCTCCACGTCAATCTTTCTGGCTTGGAACTCCTTTCCATCCATCCAGTCATTGCCAGGAAATTATTTATGAAACTCTTCCAGCGTTCTGTCAACTGTGCAGAGTTCAGGGTCATTCGGATGCGGATTGTCGAAATAGAAAAAAAGCAAATAAGGCTCAGACCTCAGAGGTAGTTTCACCTAAGCCAAAGGCCCTAGGAAAAGTTTGGAGAAGGAAAGAGGGCAATTTGGAAGTGGAT
This sequence comes from Fraxinus baroniana, assembly GCA_903798355.1. Taxonomy (NCBI): domain Eukaryota; kingdom Viridiplantae; phylum Streptophyta; class Magnoliopsida; order Lamiales; family Oleaceae; genus Fraxinus; species Fraxinus baroniana. Next base: position 7,495 of record CAIGRO010164375.1, on the reverse strand, counting down.
CTGGCCCCAACTTTTACGACGGTGGAGACGGATCGTAGGAAGCAGAAAATGCGTGATATGCTTCTCAAGATTGGTCAGGTTTTTAATTCTGATTTGGTAATGTTTGCTGACTTGTCTGGCCGTGTACACGATTCTGTTGAGGCTGTGGAAAATGGAAGCTATGGTGATACGGGTTTATGCCCTGGGGAACTTAACAGAGAAACAGATAAAAATAACTACTCATTGCATTTGAATGATAATGGGGTCTCAAAGGATAAGGCTATGGAACACGTAATTTTGAGAGGGGACATTGAAGCTATTCATGAGGCTATTGTGATGAACGAGTTGGAAAGAATAGCGGATGTGGTAGGTAGGGAAGAGGACACTACAGATATTAATCAGGTAGCGAACCAGATAGATTCATGGAATCAGGAGGGGAACCCAGCCTTGGAAATGGATAATATGGATGACGAGCGGGACCTTGGCCCTTATCATACTCAATTTGATGGCGCTTCTGGAGATGAATTGCCGGAGCTGGAGATATTGAATTATGAAACTGAGGTTGAAAACATATTTCCAACGAGAAAGAAAAGAGGGAGTAATAGGAAAAAGGTGGTTCTTGGCATAACCACGCGCTCTAAAATTTTTTATTAATGCTGAATATATTGATCTGGAATACCAGGGGAGTTTATTCCTCTAAGAGTAGGTTAATGCAGTTGTGAAAGAGTTATAATCCAGCAATCATGGTTTTATTGGAACCGTTTGTTACTGTGGACAGATTGAGCCATTAGGCCAAACGATTACGCTTTCAAAACTCTTTATCTAACTGCGAGTCCGGGGGTAAAGTTTGGATTTTTTGGAATAATGAGCTTCATTTTGAACACGTGACTTCCTTGGACCAAATGCTTGCTGGCTGGTTTTCGTGGGGTAATTATAGAGTGATGGCTTCTTTTATTTATGCAAGTTGCTGTCTAATACACCGAAAGGAATTATGGGATCAACTTCGTGCCTTGGACACTCTGAATACTGCGTGGCTTGTTGGAGGAGACTTTAATGTTGTTCGATCTAATGATGAAAAGCTGGGAGGTGTGTTTACCTCATCGAGGGCAAAAAGTGATTTTAATTCTGTCATTCAGGATTCAGGCTTGCTTGAAATTTCTTCTGATAGTCCTAAATTATCTTGGTGCAATGGACGCTAGGGGACTCGTCGCATTTGGGCTCGGTTGGATCGTGTGGTGGTTAATCAGAATTTTAAGGATACGTTCCCTTCTCTAGCTATGTCCTATTTGGACAGGTCCTCTTTTGATCATTGCCCGATGGTTATTCATTGTTTGGGGAGATCAGATTTTCTTGGCCCCCGTCCTTTTCGATTTCTTTGCATGTGGTGTTCCCATGAAGGCTTTCTTCCCCTAGTGCAACATGTGTGGACGATGGAAGTTAGCGGCTCTCCTATGGTTCGGTTAGGACACAAACTTAAGGCTCTTAAACTGGCGTTAAGGAAATGGAATGTGGAGACCTTTGGCAAAGTACAACAGGAGATTGGCTTCCTTGAAGACAAGATGGTTCATCTTGAAAATTCGCTTTTGGAAGATTTTTCCCTTGAAGGTGAGGCTGAGTTATTACAGTGTCGCAGTCAACATTCTATGTGGCTTGATAGAGAGGAATCATTTTGGAAACAAAAATCACGGATTAAATGGCTACAAGAAGGAGAAGCTAATACAACATTTTTTCACGTTAGTGTGAAGAATAAGAAGAAAGGTCGACTTATTGATCATATGGTGTTGGATGATGGAAGTGTCCTACATTCGGCTGATGAAGTTCATTACGGGGCAGTGCAATTCTTCAGTAATTTATTGTCAGTCTCCCCTATTTCAGTGGGCGCTAGTGATCTGGATCTACTACAATCTTCTATCACTATAGAGGTTAATGAGAATTTATGCAAACCACCGGAGCTGGAGGAGGTTCGTGAAGCGCTTTGGTCTATTCCAGGGGATAGTAGTCTAGGTCCCGATGGGTATAGCGCTTGTTTCTTCACTCATGCTTGGGATGTCGTTAAGGAGGATATTCTTGAAGTGGCCAAGGAGTTCTTTGAAGGAATTCCACTAACTACTGCTCTTGGGGCGACTAATATTGTGCTTATTCCAAAGGTTGATCTCCCCAATAACTTCAATAAATTCAGGCCTATTAGTCTTTGCTTGGTGGTCTATAAGGTTTTGTCAAAGGTTATGGTGGCGAGGTTGGCACCTGTGATTGAAAATATGATCTCTCGTGAACAATCTGCTTTTATCCGGGGTAGGAGTATCTTTGATAATATCTCTATCGCTCAAGAAATGGTTCACAAGCTACAAAAGAAAGTGAGAGGTGGAAATATTTTATTGAAGATTGACATGGCCAAAGCGTANCTTCGAGAGGATTGCGTCAAGGAGACCCTTTATCACTTTATCTATTTATCTTGGCGCATGAATTGCTATCTCGTATGATTAACCATGATTTAGAATGTGGGCGGTTTCAGCCTTTTTCCTCTGGTGGGATGACCATTACTCATTTATTTTATGCTGACGATCTGCTTATTTTTGCTAATGGGAGCAAGAAATCAGTTGGAAATGTATTGCAGCTTATAAAGAAGTATGAGAGGATCTCTGGCCAGCTTGTGAGTCCGGCTAAGTCATCTATTTTCTTTTCAAAACATATTAGTATGTCCAGGAGGAAGAATCTAATGGCATTATCAGGTTTTAGGGAATGTGGCTGTCCTTGCCTTTATTTGGGGATGCATCTCTGCAAAGGGAGACTTGTGAATAATATGCTCGAACCTCTTTTGACGAAAATCCAAAAAAAACTGGCCGGATGGAAGGGACGCTTGCTCTCGTTTGGAGGTAAAATTATTTTGATAAGGCATGTTCTAAGTAGTATGCATATCCATATCATGTCGGTGTTAAATTTGCCAAAGGGGATTCATTCACAACTGTCGTATTGTTTCTTCTTTTCTTTGGAATGCTTCTGATGGCGAGAAGCGAAGGAAATGGGTGTCTTGGCAGAAGATTTGTTTGCCGATAGAGGAAGGGGGTTTGGGCTTTCGAGATTTTGGTGAAGTACAAAAATCTTTATTCATGAGGTTTGCCCGGAAAATGTTGGAGGGTAAACATTTTGGGCAGATTTTTTTGTGGCTAAATATTTCAAACTTGGATCATTGCATTCATTGAACGCGTCACCATCTCATTCCCGATTTTTTAAAGGTATTCTCTCTGTCTTGCCAATTGTTTTACAACATTCCTTTTGTCGGATTTATGATGGCTCCTCTAGCTTCTGGTATGATCACTGATTAGGTATGCAAAGTCTGGAGGATAAAGGATTGGTAGTTCGAGATTCGTCATTGAAAGTTCAAGATTTATTTTTTGATGGAAAATGGGACAGTGCATGGCTATAGGAATTAGTGGGGGAGGATCACGCGTTTGACATCGAACATTCTGGGGTCTGTTTGCGACCTGGTCGTGATGATTATATCTGGAAACCCAGCAAAGATGGGCTTTTTTCTACTAAAACTGCATGGAATCTGATCCGTAAAAAAGGTGAGGTTTGTCCTTGGGCAAAATGGGCTTGGCATTCGAGGGTGCCTAAGCGAATGTCTTTTGTGACTTGGCGCTCCAACAATAATAGTCTCCTAGTTGATGATAGAGTACAATCCCTTGGCATTCCTTTAGTGTCAAAATGTGAACGTTGTTTGGTGCCCGCTGTGGAGACTCTTGATCACGTCCTATGCTCAGGAGAAGTGGCGTCTAAGGTTTGGGACTATTTTGCTCTTCATTTCAATTTACGCATGCCTAAAGTCACTTCTTGGAGAAATCGTCTGAAACTCTGGTGGTCCGTGGCAAGAAAATCTATGCAAATGGGAGTCCTTCGAGGTATTGTGCCAGTGGTAATCACCTGGGCACTCTGGACAGTGAGGTGTGCTGCTCGCATGGAAGGAAAAACTTTTTGATGGCAAGGAGTTGTGTGGAGGATTAAATCTTTCTTGTCTGCCTGTGCTGGAATGATTTGCAAAGTGAAATGACTTCCGGACCGAGATATATGCTCTCTTAAATCTCTTAATTGCCCTATTATCTGCCCAAAGCCATCACAAGTGCAGCTAATATCTTGGAGAAAACCAAATGACCACTGTGTTAAACTGAATATTGACGGGGCGTCTATGGGGAATCCTGGACAAGCTGGTGGAGGGGGTCTTGTACGTGATCCAAATGGTATTTGTTAGGCGGGCTTTGCGCATCATTATGGACATGCCATGAACACAGTTGCCGAAACTTGAGCTTTGCTTGATGGTCTGAGAATGTGCAGCAATCTTGGGCTACAGAATGTGTTGATTGAATCAGACCCAAAAGTGGTGGTTCGTTGGATGGAAAAAGGAGCTTGTTCTCTATGGCTCCTTCAAGATCTTTGGGATGAAATTCTAATTTTGGCTAATAAGGTTAATGCTAAAATTCAGCACGTGTACCGAGAGGCGAATATGGCAGCAGATTTTCTTGCAAAGAAAGCAAGCGATGGAGAATCTTTTGAGGTCTTTCATGGTGATTCTTTTCCTTCTCTTCTTCGTGGTATTCTTCGTACAGACCGTTTGGGAATTCCTCATATTAGACGTTAATGCTATTTTTTATGTTGGAATTTTGTAACCACGGTTTCCCCTCCACCACAGGTGAGGGCTTCTGAATAAACATTTCTTTTTGTCAAAAAAAAAAAAAAAGAATGTAGGAAAATTCGAAGTCCAAGTGTTTGTCATTACTTAAGTATCATAGAATTAAGCTTCCGAATTAATTAGATAGATTAGCTAAGAGTAGTTACGTGTTTAATTTGTTAACATTAAACTACTTGAAAGTCTTGCTATTCGATTGAAGTTAGATTTAGTTGGAACTAGATTAAATACTTAATCCTTATAGGAACAATAATCTAAACTCTTATATCCACTTTATTACTTCTTTACAATATCGTCCACTTACGTAATTTTAATACAACAGTGAACCATAATAGTTTGTCGAAAAATATCATAAAGATGAACTATAAATAGCATATAAGAAATGCCCTTTTATTTTTTATTATACTTCAAAATGCCTTTTAAGATAATGAGAATTGTTGAAGATGCTTACCTTAGAATTAAAATTTAACATTAACGACTTTATGCATGTAGATCCAATTGAATATTACCTTAGCAAGCGAAATTTAAGGTAAATGACTTTTTGTATGTAGGTATTGTTTGTGCCCATGGAAGAATTTTCTTGTAATTATACCACTTGTTAAATAGGTGTTAAAATATTTATAAATGATTTACAAAAAGACTGAAATTCAAAATCTTTCAATTCTTTTATATCATACTAAGCCCTTGTTTTGTTTAAAACTAAAAATTAGATTTTTAGTAGATTTAGTCATTTAGATAAAAGTAAATGAAAAATATGGTTAAAAAGTTGATAGAAATTATTAATCCCAGAAAATGTATGATTGAAATTGAGTTTCAAAAAAAAAATAAGTTTTAAAAAATAGAGGCTAGACTATAAGAAATCTCACCATCCAAAACTTTGATCCAATTATCTTATGGACGAAATGCAATATAAATAAAGAGAATTCTTGAACTTAAGTGCTCAAATTCTTCAAATTTGGAATATCCAACCCAAAATGTAGCTAGAAAGAAAAATAAAAAATGTAGCATCACGAGTTCAAGGAACGTCGTAATTATGAATTTTTAGTCATGTTGATGGTAACGAACCATGAATGGACATAAAGTGAATGCCAACTTGCTCAAATAATTTAGAGAATACAGTAAAAAGATAGCAAATTGGCTTCATAATTGACTTGTGTGAAAATTAATAGCCTAAGAGCATGTGATTTGTATGCTTTTTGAGACCATTCTTCTACCTCTATTGGTATGCAGTCATGTCTTGATAGCAAAGTGCATTGTTGGTTCCTATAGTAAGTCAATCTTCAATCTTTTAAAGAGCTCGTTGAGCCACAACCTTTAACTTTAGGCACAATCAGCTTCCAATTATGGAAGTAGTTCTAATTTCGTCGTAAGATTTGACATGTGAGACTGCATGATGATTTAACAAATATTTTGACAGATTCCCTCATTCACTAACAACAATTATAATTTAAAGTTGAGGATTCGCTTGCTCTTTTAAAGGTTGATGACCAACTTCCTAATCAGGCAATAAACTGAGGACTAAAGTTATAATTTTTATAGGAAGACAATACAATAGGAAAAATTGTATAGTTACTTATCAATTTATTGCCTAAGGAACTATATATCCAAACTTCAAAAATGAAGAATTTTAATATGAAGAAAGTATTGATAGCCTCTAATACTAAACCATCTTTGACAATCATTAAAATGAGTTTTTTTTCCTTTTTTTTTGGAAATGAGTTTTGAAATAGTAATTTTTTTGGAAAATGCGGTTAAAAAATAGGAAAAAGTTTTAGGTTTTCGTGAAAAATATTTAATTATGATAATATGTGGTTGAAAATAAGTTTTAAAAAAAATTATTTTAACGACTGTCAAACAGGGCTAAGATTTTTATTCTTTGTGAGGGCCATCCTTTTGTTCTAAAAATTGACAGGGAAAGCAAGATATCAAAATTGTCTTTGTAGTAGACTCTAGTCAGTGTTGGCAGCAGTGAAGCTTTTGGGAGCATTGGGTAATATTTATTGATATAGAGTACCATTCATCTATTTTCATTTTTAGTGTTTTTGTGCTTCATGCTATCATTTGCACTTGTGTGTGCGGGTAAAACAATGTCCTTGTGTTTTTTTTTCCTCCCCTTTTTTTTTTGTCGTGGAAAAAGTTTCTATCTAGATGTATTTGTTGAAGATACGAAAACTATAGCTATTATTCTTCGCGATATCTTCCCTATTGTGTGTGGTATACATTATTCTCGTTAAATAATTGATTTTGTGATTATGACGCAATTTTTTCTATTACATTTATTTGTAACCCTAAAAATAGGATTTTCTCCTTCGAAACAGGAAGACAAACAATTCATAATTTTCAACATGGTATGATAATACAATATTTTTTAGGCTAAACCTGCAAACTTCTATTTTTTTGGCGAACGACCTACTGTAACTCGTCTAGCCAAGTTTTCTTATTTGGTTTCTTTAAATATCTTCCTCTTTATTTCTTTTTCACTATCTTCTAAATTTGGTCGGCCAAAAACTTTGATCTAATTATCAGAGGGACAAAATATGATATAGGACAACTAGGTTTGAAGTCTGAAGAAGTGCTAGACAGAAAATTGACAAAAAAAGACCGCGCCAGGGGCAGTTTTGTCATTTGTCGCGAAGGTGTCGGAATGAGATGAAATTGGACAGGTTGATTGGAAACGACCCAAAAATTGGACTCGGGACAAAGCGCGAGATCTCAGAGAATTTCGTTCTTAGAAAATTTCAGTTTTCTTATTTTCAAGATTGACGTTGGTAAATCTTTTACTTCCGTTATGCGTCAAGTGGGATCAGAGATTTCAACAGCATTGTAGCGCATAGA
>CAIGRO010164343.1:0-11886 GCA_903798355.1 Fraxinus baroniana | reverse complement strand
AAAATACTTCCTTTATATAAATTTAGGGATTGCTTAAATCTCCTAAATATTCTTACCAACTAAATTTTTTTTTTACAGGTATCCGAGCAAATGAAACCAAAGTGATAAACTCTAATCCACTAGAGGCCCGATGATGTCAAGCAAGGTGGAGATTGTTAAATATGCTTAACATCTGTGATCCAACCCATTTTGTTCAGCCCATTATCTGGTTTGCAACCGGGTAGCCCACCTTCGGTCTTTTATATCTTGCATTCCATCAATACACGATTTTATCTTTTGAGGATTGACTGAGGTGGTGACACGTGGTGAAGGCATGACCATTGGATACAAACTGATCTATAAGGCTCCAGACTCTTCTATTTTGGCAGATGATTCATTCTCTCTGATCTAGGGTTTTCTCTCTTCTTCGAGACTGTATTCTTCTCTCTAAAAGAAAACCTTTGGTTTTCGCCTCTGTAATTCTTTAGGCTAGTTGATCTTGGTGATATCTAGTATAGNGTTTTCTCTCTTCTTCGAGACTGTATTCTTCTCTCTAAAAGAAAACCTTTGGTTTTCGCCTCTGTAATTCTTTAGGCTAGTTGATCTTGGTGATATCTAGTACAGATTACGAGATTCTTGTGTTGGTATTTCTGATTCTTGGTGAACAGAAGTATTATTGGTTACATGGTGTAATCTGGAGAGAAAAAGAGAGTTTGAGTCTGAGGGCCTGTTATCGTGTGATGTTTTTGGGCCTTTGATGATTGTAACTTGGTGAACTTTGTTCTTCACTAGTGGATTGGAGTGTTATTCACTAAGGTGAATGCTCAACGGGTGATTAGCCATATTTGGTGAACATCTAGGCCTTCGGGCGAAAAATCACTTGTATTCTTTTATTTTTGTTGCTGTTTGGTATATTTCTGGGACTGTAAATTCATACACCAGGGAATGGTGGGTTGATACGGCTGCTATTCATCACATATGTTCCAATAAAATGTTTTCAAAGTGATATTAAAGATGACAATAGGGAAAGAACTTAGCCTCAATAATGTTCTTCACGTACTAGATATTTGCAAGAACCTAGTTTCAGGTTCTTTATTAAGCAAGAACGGCTTCAAACTAGTTTTTCTATCAGATAAGTTTGTACTTACCAAGAATAACATGTATATAGGCAAACAATGCTATGTAAAAGATGGACTATTCAAAATGAATGTCCTAACTGTTGTACCAAACAATTCATCCTCTTCTGCTTATATTATTGAGTGTTATAATGATTCCTATATCTTGCAAGAATAACTGTATACTTTTAATGATTCCTATATCTTGCAAGAAGACAAGAGATGTATTATACTATAGGAGATCACCTATATACATGTGAAGTAGGGCGGCTTCTACAAGAATTTAAGACTTAATTCTCTTAAAGCACTTATGAAACCAAGAGTTGTTCATGGCCAAAATAAACAAAATCATGAGAACTGAAATGATTAGATAAGTTATGGTATTTGTATAGTTGTTTTAATTTACACGAACAGTTGAATGCTTCAAGACATCGCGTTCATCAATTAGTTTAGCAAATTTGATTGTATTCAACTAAAGAACGTTCAAAGTCACAAGCCACCTATCTTAAAGCTATAAATTGTCGCATGTGCTCCTTGGTTAGAGTCTACATCTCATTTGCATTATGTTTTGTATATTATGGAATTTTCATTCATGCGAGGGATTGTTGGAATTAGTTTAAAGAAATAAAAAATTTGGAAAGTATAACTTTGAACAAGTGACTAGGTGTCAACTTTGAGCAAATATTCAGACTTGATCTGATGGTCAATTACTAATATAAATAGACCAACTTGTTTTACTCGTCGTAGTATATTTGAAATCTTGAAACCAGTTTCAAATGAATGAGAAATAATGGTCAGAAGTTGGAAATGAAATAAAGGAAAAATTGGCTGGAAAGTGATTATTTTCGTCGCTCGAGCGACAGCCTAGCGATAGACAAGCAACATTGGTTTTGTTTTTATCGCTCAAGCGAGAAGTTAGCGACAGGCTAGCGACAACAAGAGTTGCTTCTGTTTATAAGGTACGAGGTTTGGCTTGCAATACTTCATCTATAACCCCTCATACTCTATAAATAGACCTTCGTGACGTCCTTTTCTCCTCACCAATAATATGCAATCATACCATAACATTCTCTTCTATCTCTCAACCAAATTTTGCATATATATTGCATAAAATTCTGGTTTTCTTCATTTTTGCATTAAGGAGTACATAAACCAAACTTTGTTTCGTTGTTATTGTGTGTTGAAGTGCTACCCACACAAGAAGAAGTCATTGTATTTTAGAAGTTGATTGCTATAAACCGTAGGTACCGTTGCGGGGAAAATTTGACTTAAGGACAAAGTGTTGAACACTTGCCTTGACTTTGCATCCATTTGGAGTTACTCATTTGAAGTCTCATTGCCGTTACTCTTCTGAAATTCCAACAAAAGTTTGATAAAGATTCTATGGGCGTTTGTTTATTACTCCATACACCACATCCATCCAACATATCATCCTCTCTAAATTTGAAGATCATTCGCCCATGATGAGCAAGATTCTTCCATGAACTGATTTAGATAATAAATCTACAGTGACTTGATTTCATTAGGACAAATAATCCCAATACCATTAAGTCGTGTCCCTCATTTACGTCAATATCAATATTTATTCTTAGCTTGATCCTCCATAGATCGATAGATGCTGCCATTTTTCTATTAATAATTGTACAAGTAGCATGTTGTTGAACTCTGCTATTTGAAACATATAAATCCTACAGCTTGCATTCAGTGAAAAAGGAATATTTTCTAAATGAAAAAAATTTAATTTCTATTGGAAGTTTATGCTACTAAAGAAAATTCCACAACCATTTCAATGATTTGAGCATGTCTATAAGGTTGAGTTTCGGATTAGGAGTACTAATCGAAACTTGCATTCATCGAGTAAATACAACATACATAGAATAAATTACTATTTCTATTAATAAAAAATTACTTATTTAATTTATTATAATATTATGTCCCTATTTGACAATTATTATTACAAATTTTTTTAATTTTCATACTCATTTTCAACCATACATTTACACAATAAAATATTTTGTACGTAAATTCAAAATTTTTATACTTTTTAATCACACATTCTTCAAAAAATACTATTCGAAACTCAATTTTTTCAAAATAATGGCCATCAAATGAGGGTTAACTAAGAAAAAATATTATTTATTTTAATTGCTTTTAAATAAATTTTGAGAAAAATTGCAACTATGGTCCCTAACCTTTTCGATAAGTGCAAACATCGTCTCTAACCTCCAATGTTTTGCATGCCGTCCCAACTTTTTTAGGAAAATATGTAGCCAGAGACCTTTATTATATGGTAATAGGTCAAAAACTCGTTTCAATGGGTAAATTGCAGCTGCTCACTTCTTGTGGTTTGGAGATCCTTTTGCAGTTTTTGAAAAGGTTGGGGGCCCCAGCTGAAATTTTCCCAAAATCTATTAGCACCATTTACAATAGTCCATATCAGATCCAGCCCAGAATCACTAGCCCTGCCGACACCCTATTGAACCGACTACCAAACGCACTTTTGTCCCAAGATTGCATCTTTTGTCCCAAAATCCAAGAAAAAACCAGGCAATTTTTGAATCATTCCTTTGTTTAATTGCAAACATCGCTTTTCCCTAATTGCAAAGCAAAGCATCCAAGGAAGGAATTGCATCGAACACATAATACTCAATTCGCGCACAGAAACTCACTGTAATGCTTACGGATTTGTTGACCCAACAATGATATGGATGGAATTGAACTCTCACCCACCACGGTTTTCATCTTCTCCTCCACCAACCCAACATTTCTGAGTCAGATTCACTTCCACCGAACGCCGTCGTTTCCATTTCAACTAATGATCACCATCCTTCTTAAACCCCTTCTTAACTCTCAACTGCCTTCATTCCCTCGTTCCCATGGATGCTGCCAGTTCACGTCCCGCTGTAGTAATTGATAATGGAACTGGGTATTTTTTTTTTAATACGAACTGTTTGATAAAAATTCCTTGTGAAATCAACTTAGTTGAGGCTTACGGGAATGTATTTTTTACGAACTCTTCTTTTTTATCTGGGTTTGTTTACTTTCAGGTATACGAAGATGGGTTTCGCAGGAAATGTCGAACCGTCTTTCATACTTCCCACAGTAGTTGCTGTAAATGAGTCATTTGTCAACCAGCCGCGAGCCAGTTCTACGAAAGGCAGCAATTGGTTAGCGCAGCATAGCGCGGGGGTGATGGCGGATCTGGATTTCTATATAGGGGAAGAAGCTTTGTCTAGATCTAAATCTAGTAGCACTTACAGTTTGAGCTATCCCATTAAGCACGGTCAAGTGGATAATTGGGATGCAATGGAAAGATTCTGGCAGCAGTGTATATATAATTATTTGCGATGTGATCCAGAGGATCATTGCTTTTTGTTGACTGAAAGTCCCTTGACTGCTCCGGAAAGTCGGGAATATACCGGAGAGATTCTGTTTGAAACTTTTAATGTTCCTGGGCTTTATATCGCAGTGCAGCCTGTCCTGGCTTTGGCTGCTGGGTACACAACATCCAAGGTTTGGCATTACATTCATTATATTCCACTTTTGTTTCTGCTTTGAGACTTTTGTGATGGATTTTTTGGGATCGATTACCTAGTTGTTTGAAGAATTAAATTCTAATGTTAAAGATGGGAAGTTTACGTTTGAATTGTGTAATTGCTTGTGGAGATTCTGGAGTTGTCCTAACTTTTATATGAGTTTATGCAAATTGAACAGCGCGGGTGTAAATGATAAGATATATGGATTATCCAATTGACCATATATCCAATTGAGTTGCATACATATATAGTTCTAATGTATAGCTGTGTTTGAATTAGAAATCAGTTTCTCATTGCTAGAATTAACCAAGAATCAGGGCACTGTGGTGAATGCATAAATTTATAAAATTTTTCAAAACAATATTTCAATAAGGATACCATAAATGTCAAACTCGAAAATATGGATATGGGGGGGAAATGATTAACTTCAACTCATTAAATCTTAGATATAGGTAGTTGCATGAGTAGACAGAAACTTTTAATTGAGAGACAGAGGTAGTTTCTTTAAAGAAGTGGGGGTTAAGAGAGGTGATTATGGCTGATTGCAGAACTAAAAACAAACTTGACAGTTTTTCCTGTAATAACAGATAATAGATACTAATGAAAATTTGTAAGAGCAATCTCAGCGTGTTGCGTCCTTGTTTCTGTGCTCCAATGATTTTGTCCTCCACTATTTAGTCTCTTTAGCCAAAGGCTATCAACATCAGTGGCTCAAAACATTGGTATTTTATGTGATCTTTATCCCATCTATCTAGCTTATGGAGATCAAACTTTGCCAAGCATTTTTAAGACTTAGGATAGGCACAAGAGCACCATGTTTGGTTTGTGGATGAAAATCTATACACTTCAAGCTCTTCTATATATACTGTACACGTATCATATCTATTGGATTGGAGATATTACATAAATTGATTTTGTGAGTTAGAGGTCCTCTTCTTCTACAATACTCCAAGTATATGAAGGTTATTTATTATATGTTTAGTGCCTTTAGGCTTTGTCCCTGTTCTCCTCCAGAACCACTACACAAAAAAAATGAAATAAAATAAGAAGAGGAAGAAGCTACTGGGAAGTATGTTAGCCTAATCCCTTGTCTAGGATGTGCATAGTTTCTAAGAGTCAATATTTTATTTTCCTCTTGCTCCATTATGTTCATTTGTTGTTTGCTAGATGTGGCATATTCTATGGGATTGAATTTTTGTTCTCATAATATAATAAATCCACCTACTTTTTTTAAAATAATTTAGTTTGCCGTTGACAGCCATTTAAGAGCTTCCAAAATTACATTATTTATTATTTTATTAAATTGCTTAATTTCCAATGATAAAAAATTAATATCTTTGACCTTAGAATGGACTTTTGTATATGGTCCTAAGTTCTATATCCACAATTCTCCATCATGACAGAACTATTATGCTCACTTTCTTATAGTTCAACACTTTCTCTTAGTGTGAGATGACAGGAGTTGTTGTGGATGTTGGAGATGGGGCTACTCATGTTGTACCTGTTGCAGATGGTTACGTTATTGGGAGCAGCATTAAGTCCATTCCAGTTGCTGGAAAAGATGTTACTCGCTTCATTCAGCAGCTCATGCGAGTATGTTCTCTCAATATTTTATTTTTTTATAAATATGTCCTTGTTGGAATGGGGAGAAAGGTGTTTGGTTGGGGGGTGAGGGGAAGAATTTGATGCACATTATTTATGTAGCCTCTATACAATGTCAGAGAAGAGGAACTGTTCTTCATTTTTGAGCCTTGCATTCTTTATTTCCACCTATCTGTACTTTGCATGGATCCATACCATATCACGTCACATGTTTCAGGACGATGACCTTCACTTTCTGTTCCAGTTTCAAGTTTAATCTAATATTTGAATGTGAATGTTGGAAATTAAAGTAATGAGGTTTCTGCTGCATCATTATCAACAACTTTTTGCACGGGAGTACTCTAATTTGTTGACGTGAAATAACTTCGCACGAGCAATTTGAATGGTGTGTTCTTTCTTTTTTATTGAGTAGACCTTTCCATGACTCAGAACTAATCTAGCCTTTGTTTGGTATGGATCAAAATCAGATTTTTATTATATTTTGATAAAAGTTGATGAAATGTGTGGTTGAAAAGTTGTGGGACCCATGGAATATGTAGTTATAATTGATCGTTGACTTTGACTTAGATTAAAATCTGAATTTTAATCCATACCAAGCAGGGGCCTAAATTAAAAACCTGATGACATTTCTTATGGACTTCTGAAGTTCATCTTCTCTTTGCTTGAAAACACATTTCAACGACTGGTATCTATGGAAACATCTGTAGGAACAAGATGGTCTTCCAGATTTGATACGATAGTAGTCAAGCTTTTAAAGAAACTTTTTTTCTTTTTGGATTATGGTAGAAACTGTAGTGATCCTATATTTCCTATTTTTCCCATTCTCACTGTTCACATATTGTTCCACATAGGAAAGAGGAGAACATGTTCCACCTGAGGAGTCCTTGGAAGTAGCCCGGAAAGTGAAGGAAATGTATTGCTATACTTGCTCTGATATTGTCAAGGTACTGGTTCCACAGTTTTTTGAATTCAGAACCGGGACCAGGTGTCCCACCTACCCCCCCCCGCACTACAGTTTGAGAATGAAGAACTAAAGTAGCATAAATTTGTGTTTCCTTTGGTTTAGATGCATCGTGTGTAGAAGTTTTTAATTTTACATCTCCATTGGATAACTAATCTTTCTTCTTTTATACTTTCAGGAGTTCAATAAACATGACAAAGAGCCAGCAAAATTCGTTAAGCAATGGAGAGGTACTAAGCCAAAGACGGGGGCCCCATATTCTTGTGATATTGGCTATGAACGCTTTCTCGGCCCTGAGGTTTGCTTTCCCTTTAGACGCTAACTTCTGAATTATCAAACAGCATATTTCATTTATTACCACATCTTTTTTCTACAAAATTGTATAATAAAATGGCTCGTTGGCATAGTTATTAAACCTGGACTGGATCGGCCAAAAAACAGGTGAACTGGACTGTGGTCACTGTTAAGCATGTGAACCGGTCAAAACCCTTTCAGAACGATCAAGAATTGTAAGAACCACCGGGTGGTTCTCAGTGAAAACCGCTATGCAAACCGATTCTTTATCAAATCCCTTCAAAAAAAATTTAATACAATTGCTCTGATAGAGATTAGACCTCACTTGTGAAATGTTAGGCCAGTGTGCACTAACAAAAATTGTGTTATGTTAGTCAGCAAAATGTATATTATGTCAATGAAAATAGACAAAAAGCAATAATATATTCAGTAGTTTAAAAAATAGTTTTTAATTTAATTTATGGTCCTATGACCTGCTGGTTGAACCACCGACCTAGTGAGTTTGTTAGGTCAATGGCCGGGTCGGTTTTGATAACTATGCTTGTCTGTACACTTCTAAAATGTCAGAACCATTTATAATTTCCCGTGAATGGTTAAGAGAGGATAGCTGTAGTCATAAAGTGTGAGTCACGATCTTGTAGATATATTATGTTTAGTAGTATTTTCATGCAACTGAGATTTCGCCTTGGCTTCACTTGTTTCAATAACTGAAGGATAGTGCCAGAGTTGAAATACCCTTTGACCTTGCTGCTAGTTTTATTTTACTTAAAAAAGGGTACAGGAAAAAGCGGTTCATTATAAGACTCATTTTCTTGGTTTTGAAATTCTCGATATCTGAAAGATGAAAACTGATGAAGGATTCATGGGAATGATTGAATTCAGAGATTTGACATAAATGGGTTGGTACAAAATATTTCTGATATTGAAATTGGCTTGATGTGCAGGTCTTTTTCAGCCCTGAGATTTATAGCAGTGATTTTGCAACCCCTTTACCGGAGGTGATAGACAAATGTATTCAGTCTGCACCAATAGATACAAGAAGGGCCTTGTATAAGGTGACATGAATCCTTTGCTGAACTAACGCGCACAATTTGATTACGCTTCTTAATTTTGTTTTATACATTTCTCCTTTCTTCTGAAAAATGACGAGTGACATGCATCTACATATATTGCAGAATGTTGTATTATCTGGAGGATCAACCATGTTCAAGGACTTTAACCGAAGGCTGCAGCGGGATCTAAAAAAGATTGTTGATGCTCGGTTTCAATCATCAGATGCTCGGATTCGTGGAGAAGTGAAAGTGAGCACGTAACCAATGTTATGATATAGTTGGGCCTTTGTTGTTAGTACATTATGATTTCTGAATAATCAATTAATTTCCAGGCACAACCAGTGGAAGTAAATGTTGTCAGCCATCCTATCCAGAGATATGCAGTTTGGTTTGGAGGCTCGGTACTTGCATCTACTCCTGAGTTTTTCAAGGTATTCAAAGATTAACTTATTTTTCTATTCTCGTTTTGTTTTTTTATGATCACAATGCCAAATTTCTAGATTGACCTCATATGGACCGACTCTTGAAACCTATACCTCCCTTGGTGCATGAGTTGACTCGAAAATATTATAGAGTGATGAAGTCTTATGGACATAGTACAATGCTGCTTGGAATAAAAAAATGTTTTGCATCAAATTCTGGGCTGTTTGCACCCCGAATTCACATTTCGATACTGGTAATGCATAGTTCTTGAAACAAGTTAAATTATACAAAATACTGTAAATTGTATGTCCCACGTGTAAATAATACAAAACAATCTCTTTTTGTTTGTTGCAATTTCATCTGCATCAGATACTTTCTTCTAAAGCTTTTCTGTTGCAAGGGTTGATGTCCATTGCCGACTGGGGAGCAGTTGCCCGCATTGACCTCTCCAAATAACAAAAATAAAAAGCTAAAATACCATCAAAGTGATATTTTAAAGTATTTTTCCCAATTTTTGATAAATATTCCCCTTGAAGTGGAATAAAACAGAGATACTTCAATAAAATTGTACTAACTGTTATCCAGATCTACCTATAAAAAAAAAAAAAAAAAAAAAAAAAAACTTATCCAGATCTAACTTGGCAACCGGAGTTTTGCGTTTGCGAGTAATTGATCTGGTTTAAATTCTACAGTGTGATACTTATAAATCAGAAAATAGTCTTCTTACTATCCACTGTATGAATCCCCTCTACCAGTTAAATCTAGTGGCAACTGTTGATGCAACAGATTGAATAAATTCTTCCTTTTCACAGTTGCAGTGAGTTAAACTTTCACTTAACATTTTTCTTTTCTTGAGATGGCACTTATTTTATTTATTAATTTATTCCGGTTATGCATGTCATATTGTACAACTGATTGTTGAATCTATGACACTAAAGAGTTTTAGTGTAACTAGGCTGAGTACATATTCAGTCTCAACTATAATTCTATACACAAAAAGAGCTTAATTATTCAGCGGGAGACATGTTTTCTGTCCTTATTATTCATCTATCACTTGTCATAGTTTCAAACCAATAATTTTGCTTTTTCCCCTGAGAGTTGGAAGTGTTTTCTGTAATTTATGAAGAAATCAACTCTTGTCCAGAATTCAGTGATTTGTTCGAGTTTGTAGTCACAAATGCGGATATCAGGACCTATATTTTGTGTCTTATTTACATGGTGGTGTAAAAAATTACATGACAATGTTTGATGAAAATTTTCTTGTCATATTTTTTGTCTGAATGATTAAGTAAATTAATAGAAATTAGGCACCATATTCCCTTAACCGCAAAAGTTGAACCGAGTCATTGAGTTCCAAATGGAATATAAAAAGAAATTTCACCGTTATCATCATGTACTGTAGAAGATTTCAGTTTCACCAAATTTGGATCTGATTTTGGAGATAAGTTTTAATACCTGTAAATTAATCTTTAAGTCACCAAGCTGTTGCAATCCACATTATAAAAGAGATGAATCATGTACACTTTGTATGCTGTCGAAAAAAATGTTATTAGGGCAGAGATGCTTCAGTCTTCATTCAAATGGAATAAATTGTGGAAATAATTTGTTTATGTATTGATTATACTCGCATTAAATACATTGGCAATTTTACACGTTAAATATTGAATGCATACTCTATTAGGAGATTTGTCTGTGTTATTGTTTACTTTGGATACTGGACCAATATTTTGTGCCATACACACAGGCTTGCCATACCAAAGCAGAGTACGAGGAATGTGGAGCGAGCATATGCCGTACTAACCCTGTTTTCAAGGGAATGTATTGATACGAATACCATCTGAAATTGACAAATCAGGAGGGCATTTTTGTCAGGATGTTTAGAAATGTAAAACGATCTCCAGCAAGTGGCCGTGTTGACATCTGCAAATTCTACAGATGCAAATGCCCTCATGTACTTTTACGGGTTAGGTTGTTGAAGTCAGTGTAAAATACATTTTCAGTCCCAATTGTAACAGATGAGGTTCTTGTATTCTTTCAGTAGGAAATTAGTTCTTCCAAGCTTGGGGTGCTGATGCTACTGTATTACGTGGGACGAGTCGGCACTTCTGCATAAATGATTGTCATCCAAAAGTATTTAGCTTAGCTGAGGTTTGATATGAATGTTAGGAAGAATAATAAATATATATATATTTACTTAGGAACTCGTTTGAATTGATTAAAGTGTAGTGGAAAATCACCATATTTCATTAGAAAATTGATTTTTTTCTTTCTTTCGCTGAACTATATTTTATGCTTGTACAATTTGTCATTGCCTTGTTGATGAATTTTCGTCATTTTTCACTGACTTACCTTGATTTGTATCACGAGTTAATATATTTAGTAAAATGCAAACTTTCGGAACTTGCATCGGATTGATTTTGGACGATTGTGGAGGAAGGGAATGGAAGTATAAAGATTTACGGAAGAATGATCCAACATGTAAATAAGGAAGGGTTCGAGCATAATCAAGAAGATGATTTAGTGCCCCGTATGAAAGAAAGTACAATTGAAGTTTGCGATCGCAAGCATTGATGTCTAATGTAACAGGGTTGCTTAACTTAATTCTAGCCAGTGATGGTAGACACAAGGTTGCTTAATTCTAGCAAGTACAGGTGGACATGATTCCATTTGATTTTGATTTTAAGATAATTGAATCAAATCATGAATTAATGATTTTTTTTTTTAGATAATGGAATAAATGATTTATTTTTTGGGGAATTTGCTTAAAAAACTTGGTCAATAATAACGTTTGGTAAAATGATATATGGTCAGTGCTTTTGGTTAACTAGTCTTTAGTCTATTTTTATTATGGGGTAATCTATATACTATATTAAAGAAGCATAGTTTCCTGTCCAAATCCCCGCCCAACATCCTGCCTAAACCAT
>CAIGRO010164329.1:0-11546 GCA_903798355.1 Fraxinus baroniana | reverse complement strand
TTGAGAACATTGGACAATCCATACCTATCGTGTGACCCTACTGATATTGCACGAACATAGAACGTAAGTTCGGTGTCGAAATCAGTTATAGCAAAGCACGTAGGGAGAAGCTGGCCGCTTTACATTTACAACATGGTACACCAGAGTATAGTATTCAAAAATTATCTTCATACTGTCACGTTCTAGGAGAGTGTAACTCGGGTACGGTTACCCACATCGAAGTTGATCTCATAATAGGTTGTATTACTTCTTCCTAGCTTTCGGTGCAAGAATTCGTGGTTACATACAGTACTTCAGGCCCGTTATTTATGTTGACGGTAGTCACTTGAATGGTCCATACAACGGTACTCTTCTACTAGCAACTGCCTAAGATGCCAACAAATAGATTTATTCGTTAGCATGTGGGATCGTGAATGCAGAAACAAATAAATACTGGATGTGGAATCTGTCAAACTTGAAAGATCTTATTGGCGATTTAGATGAACTCGTATTCATTTCGGATAGGAAAACCAGCATTGAAAAAGCCGTTTCTCATTTATTTCTATTGTCTCACCATGGTTGCTATATGTGACATATGGAAAAGAACTTAATACAGTGGTAAAGCAACGCGAGTTCAATATTTCTATTCAAACGGGCTCCTACAACTTATTGGATCGAAGAGTTCGAAAGACTTATAGGTCAGATTCGTATGATAAGTGCAAGATCGTACGGGTACTTGGAACGAGCAGGTTTCTCATTTTGGTCACAAGCACTCTTCGTTGGCCAGCGGTACAACATTATGACAAACAATAATGTAGAATCTCTGAACTCAAGGTTAAGACATACCCGTTTGTTACCAATCACGTGCTCGGTCGAACACATTCGGAGTACTATGCAAAGGTAGTTTTATGAACGTCGAACCTACACAACCTCATGCAGTACTGTACTGTCATCGAGGATAGAGAGTGAGTTACGGACAACATTCGAAGCCGGTACTAGGCTTTGAGCTCATGCATTGACAGACAGCTTAACACAAGTTGGAATATCCAATGACACAGACATTGTAGACTTTTCTGAAAACACATGTACTGTCGTGAGTTCCAGCTAAATCGTATGTCTTGTGTTCATGCAACTCGTGCTACTTGCTTGAGAGATACGTCATTATATGATCTATGCTCCCCTTACTACAAATTGGAATACTAGAGGGGTGCCTATAGCGAAGTAACATATCCCGTTTCGTGGGAAGTGGACTGAGTTGTTCCGAAAGAAATTACAAGTACTCATATTTTGCCACCCGTTGTGCGTCGTTCTCTAGGTAGACGACCCTCACGACGTAAGTGATCTAGATATGAGTCTACCACATGACTCAGGAAATGTACTAGCTGTGGTAAAGTTGGTCATAATAGAACAACATGTTACCACCCCGCTATAACATAGCCGATGTAAACAGACTTCATCTCCGGAAGTCGTTGAAGTAGTATGTTAAATGTTCCCCAATGGCGTTGTACAATATGAAGTTATGTCATCATTTTTTTTTCATTATGATTTCCAGATGTTATTGCTCTTTATGTTAGCATATTATCATTTTTCACTTACATTATTATTTCGAACTTACATTATCATTCAAAATCTATTGTCGTTTGCAGACACTAGTAAGACATCTTCACGTTCACAACACATATATGGATTCATTTACATTACACTGCATATAATTCGACACTTCATCTGTCATTCCTGACAACTTGTTATAATCGTTCTTGACAATTGAGACAGATTACAAAATGTAACTACACATATGAAAACCCGACAATTCATATGTCGTTCCGACAAATTGTCTCTGTTGTTCTCGAGTTGGGACATACTACAAAATATAACTACACATATGAAATCGAACAGTTCATATGTCATTCTCGATAGATTGTCTCTATCGTTCTCGACAGTTGGCACAGACCACAAACTGGAACTACACATACGAGGGACATGTTGTTGCTGACTTTAGGTAAGGATGTTACCAAAATCATTACTCACAAAAGTGACTACAAAAGAACTTGGCACTTATTCATTTGTATACAACCATATGCAACTACCTCCTACCTCATTCGTCGTCGACATTTGAACTTTCTCCCCCAATATCTTCATCAGAATCATATGAGCTTATTACAATTATCTCAGAAGGTGCAACATTCGCCAACCACTCGTCCTCATCAAATTCTTTTTTGTACTACACCATGTACTGGAATCCCTCATCGAGCACAATCTTCGGTGATAGAGATACTTCACTTGCAACTGCATCTATGTTCGAATAAGGAATAGGGACAATGACTCTCCTACCATTCGGAGGGTAGACGTCCTCATCGTCCGTGAAATTATGATGGGACATAACGGGAACGAATCGGGTATTAGCAAAGGATTATTCAGGTTGAACGATTCGTTGCTTCCCATGGACGAAGACATTAGTAGCATGCAAATGCGATGTGTGAAACTATTTTTCTACTAGATAACCAATAAAGAGTGATAAAGCTTATGAAGTTTTCAAGTGCAACTCTTGCCTTCTATTTATAATGCACTTCTTTGAAGACAGCAAGTATTGGAAGTTATTACACAACTACCAAATCACATTTAAAATTTAATTTGACAATTAATTGATGTGATTGTTCAAGGTCTAATTGTACCATTTTTTCTATCTTTGTACATAATTTATGTCAATTGTAGATTTTACTGATTGCTGTACCTGCTGCCATTCACAACTAGATGTATGCCAATGGCTGAGGTATTCAAGCTTGCTGTTTATAGTTTGAAGGTCAATGATTTAAGCCTTTTTGATGTGGTTCCTTGATAAGTTCTGGAAGGATGTCTTCAAACATAAAAATCGAATTATCCTACTAGCTATTTCTCTATTCCCCATCTTAGGCCATATTTCACTTGGACTTGAAAACGATTACTCGGCAGAGGAAAAGTTACTTGGATTTGGACCCTTGTAAGTTCTCTTTGTATGTTCGCTGCATGTGAGTTATAAAAATTGATGAAATACTTTAACTGGATCTTGGGAAATTCTCATTATCAGTTACAATTCTTGGATATGTTGCATTCACAACTGTGTCCAATGAGAAAATTTAGAATACATTCAATCTTAAAAGGGAGAAACAATAGTGCCCAATTTCACAGCCAAAATATATTAGACAAAAACAGGGTGTGTGCATGGTAATTGAACATTACAAGACTCCCAAATACGACTATAACCAGAAAAATATTTATCTCCTCTCTAGGAGTGGAAATTGCTAGTCACTAGTGTTTTCTCCCCTCTAAAAGGTTGAGTTGATTCATTGATACACTAGGTAACCTTGACACACTACCTTGAGAAAGATGAATAAATAGTCAGATTGAGAGTATTTAGCTACTGAACCTTTGATATTGTCGAAAGCATGTGCATGAGGGAAACATATCAAATTTACATCTTCAAATCGCAACATATATTACATACATGTGGTCACCTCACTTAGGTTGTAAACGGAACTTATCGTAAGTTCACTATCAAAGATTGACTTAATCATAGTACGTCACACTGGATTTACTCACTTCTTTGATCTCTTACTACCCCCTCTGGTGTACAGAGTCCTAGTAGAAGTTGCAGGCAATCAAAGGCATGTAGATTGCCATCTCTTGGTGTGAACAACATCGACACCTTCATCACGTATGGTGGCCTCAACCGATAAACCAAAAACATCGCCTACATAAAAGAACGATGAGATAAATTACTTAGCCGAGTCTCCTAAATATAGCATCACATACAAAAACACGAACATACCGAGCTATACGTGAAGGACAAGACAATCTTAAATTGCTTGCAAGTGTACACATCATTACAACTTGTGTATTACAAAACGTATCTGCCACGTCCCTCGTATTATGAGTGGAAGGAACATTCGCGTTGTCTGGGCACGACACTTCAGGCTCCATCCCTTCTCCAACTATATGAAAACAGAATCTAAATTATGTTCACAATACAGTACGAGCTCCGGAGATAGTACTACAATACGAAATGACATATTTCATCATAGTAAACATACATACCATTCACATCTTACAAATCGGTACCCGACGGACCCCCATAGTCATCTGGGAATCGGTGGATGCCTCATTCATCCGGTAACGTGTCAATACCTCCACCATCTGTTTCAAAATATTTGGAATGAAGCAAAATGTAGCAAGGATATAGATGAGATTAATAAAAAAATACTCATAATCAATACAAATACCAGTCTCCTTATGGCTTGTACTGGGCAATGTCCCGTCGCGATTATCCAGTTTCGGATCGATGGCTCCTCCATATGTGTCTACGTCATAGAAGCAGTAATGTAAATGTGTCAAGGAATGTAGTACGGGAGAACTGATGAAATCACGTTACACTTAGTAATCGTAACTCATAAACAAGTAATACACGTTTACATTAGCAATTAAAATGAATACGGGTACATTAAACCTGAAAGAGTACTTGTGTGTTCTTGAAGAATGCATTGTATGTATGATATTGTGGTTATTTTGAAACCGTCCAGCGAAGAAGCCTTGGCGATCATTCCCCAAGCCGCCAAGCAAATTGTTCTCCAATTTTTGGTATCGCCTTGAACGCCCATATTTGTCACAGCAGAAAAGCTTTGTCACGTGACATCGCATGGGCATGAAAATATATAGATGCATCGAAATAAAATAATACAATGTCTAAAATAATACTTAGTACCTGCAGGACGATGGGGAAACCATCAACTGTATAGCTGATATCTTTCTCATTCTTTTTCTTGTCGTCTCGAAATTTTCGTGCCCAACCACCCTGGAATTCCCTCAACAGACGACTGTATCCAACTCTATCCTAAGGGTAGGAAAAAAATAAGTCTAGGTCGTCGACGATTCACATATATCCACATTATTATTCGGATCGTAGAATACTCCTTCGACAATGAGAGCAAGCCCAAGCTTGTACCGATCAGCTCGGGACGTCATGATCGGAGAAATGTCTTCTCAAGGTGGTCGCATAAAATGTTGTCAAGTGATTTGAAGTATTTCTCCTTCATTCTCTTCTTTTTCAAGACTCAAGTAAAGACATCACCCTCCAGAGGGAGCCTACATCTTAACCTCATCACGAATACATACTCATATAGTCCGAATCAAGTCAAGTAACCTTGCACATTGAACCACAATTCCTTCACCTTATTCGTTTGTATGGATCAGAAGGCGAGTTTTTGGAATAGTTGTGTAGAGAATTGGATGTCGGAATGTTGGCAAGGAACCCGAGGCATGAGTTGCAAAAGTCTTGGAGCTGCTACTCATCGAAATGGTCCAAGACCCTTTTTACATACTTAAGGTTGCTTCGCTGTGAAATGCGAGCCCGCAACCGTGCATTTTTAGGTATCCCCCATTCGAAATCCATCTCTTTTGCTAGGTATGGCAAGAAAAAGAAAACATGCCAGATCGTGATATGTGGTATATGTAGATGACAAGGTAAAAAAAAATTATGAAACACAAATTTAAAATAATATGAACATCATATAAAGAAATAAAATGAATATTAACAGTTGTACGAAAATCATAACACACGAAACAATATATTACAATTGCACGAAAACAAATGAGAAACATGAATAATTGTTAAAGTGTGGACAAAAACTGAGAAGAAATCTCCATTCTCGATAGTTCATCTGTTGAGATTCTGTCATCTACCTAGAATTACTACGGTTATCTCGATGGAACTACAGGTCACGACGAAAAACAATATAAATGGAAATGCAGAAGTTCGAGGATCCACTCCCCAAAATGCAGAAGTTCAAGGATCCACTGCCCAACAAATATCATATAACGAAATTAAACTGAATAAAATGAATAATTGTAAATGAACATCATGTAATACGAAAATCATAAAACATGAAAGAGTATATTACTAAGCTACAAAAATAATTGAAAACATCGTGAGTCACACTTTTTCGTATGTGTTACAGCAAAACGCATATATGACGTTCGAATGAACCAATATTCGACATGTGGAACTTATTGTGTTGAGAAAAACTGACATCAAATGTCGGGGTCTCGACAGTTCATCTATCGATACTTTTCCATCGGTTGAGAATTACTACGGTGAACTATCTGGATCGACAGTTCACCACTATGCCATTTCTCTGCTGAAGTGAAGTGTCGGGAAATCTACTTTTCACCTCTATGTAAATAGGTATTATGCAAGAGCTAATTTCATTCCTAAGTGCAGGAAAGACGTGACATTTTCCTCTTAAATACACTTGTCTGATAATTACTGAAATTTTAATACCTCCCAATTCTTGTAATTTCTTCCTTTCTTTCGACATATTTCTCTTTTTTTCCTAGTTCTTTTCTTCAACTTCTCTTTTTGGAGCTTTTTGGAGGCTAGGGAAGTAAAATTGAATAACCAATTCTTAGTTCTGCCGTTTTTCATCTCACTCCAACTCGAACTTGGTATAATTTTTTAATTTTTTTGAAATATTTCAGTTTCCTTTTATTTTTTGTTTGCTAATGGGTTATTCCAGCATCTATGTGACCTTTTGTGTTGTTGTTCGCATATGATTTTGTTATTCATGATGTGAACCGATGGCCTGCCTCCTCGTGGGTGCTCTCCCCTTGCAAGCCGGTTTTAAGAGTGGGTCATTACTTAGTTTTTGGCTGTGTAGTTAATACAAATTTCCGTCGTTAACTGTTTGGAAATTTTGGAATGTATATGTCGCAGTTATGATTGTTTTTTGTTGGTTCTATTCCTTTTGATATGGTAAGTACCGCTGCAATTTCCTGGGGATTTCTATTACCAAATTGTATTTTCATGGAGTTATACTATAAAAATGTGAGGAGTCAAATTATTTGAATATTTGTTGATATGTTGAAAATTGATATTGTTGTATTGGTGAGCCATTAACTTAAAATGTAATGAATTTTGAGGTGCAAATTTTCTCTGGAATTGAAATATTCTGCTATTATTGTATAAAAAAATAAATACATAATATCTCTTAGTTTCCTCTTCTTTGTTTTATTTCCCTCCGAAGGCTGGAAAGTTTCTACCCGTCCAATGAATCAAGAAATTAGGCAAGTTATAACTACTGGATAACATTCCTCTTCTTCTTTCTGTACAGCTTTCGAGTAAAAAAAAAAATATCATTGACAGCATCATCACAGTCTACTTGAATCATGAGTAGAAAGCAGAAATTGGATTGATTTGTGAAAATTTGCTTGTAATGAACATTCAGAAAATATGATTGTTGTTTGTTCCTTTAGTTCTCTTTGATTGAAGTGGATTCTTGTATTGAATTCATATTAACTACATCCTTTTTATTGGAAATTGCAGCCTACTAAGAAAGTTTCTTAGGTTCCTTCTTTAGAGACTTCTGACACACAAATCCTATCCAAACCAGGAGAAAGTATTCACTCTCCTAGAGGATTAAGGCGGAGACTTGTGTATGTGTAAATGAGGTTTATGTAGCTCCTAGTATATGATGTCTTATATCTTCTAAATTTGACATTCAATTGATTCAGGCCTCCAACAGAAGATAGATCTAATGATACCATTAAAGTCGACAATAAAGAGAAGTCTGTGGCTCACGCTCATACTGAGAAGCACATGCACTTTCTACATGTACATGCAATAATGCAGTTTCTCGATGATGAAAATGCTCACAAAATCTAACATCTGTTGGAGTACTTATTCTTAAGTATCAAGAGTTACATGCATATGCATAAAAGTTGGTTTTTTTTCAACTGGGGCTATGAGTATGAATATCATTGCTCTTAATTCATTAGTTTAGAGTTTTAATTAATGGCTGCAGCCCATGTGTAGGCAACATATTTAACTAAGATTTGAGTTTAAACAGAATAAGTTTCAATGAATCTTGCTAGTTTGGTTTATAGGACTTCGATTTACTACTTTTGTTAGTTATATAATTGTTGGCTATGACTTATTTATCTTAGCAAATGACAAAAAAGAGAAAATTGAATCAGGATTGCTAAATCCTTTTCTAGCCCACCTAAAGATTGCTCAAGATCAGGTTACTAAGGGCGGTTATTCAATTTTACTTGAACCTAAAACTGACAGTGACACAACATGGTTTACAAAGGCCACTCTGGAAAGGTTTGTATGGCAATTTGATGTCCTTCTTGAATCTTGATGGCATGTTTGTAGTCGATGTAACACAGTTTGTACATTTTTTCATATTATGTTTGAAATGTAAGTGGTAAATTCTAAAAAAGAATATGTAGTTTCTGGTTTTTCGTGGCTTTTCATTTGAATAAATGAACTTTATTGTTCTACCATTTCGTTGGAGTGTTGAGTTTTATTCCCACCTCATCTATTAATAGAAATTATCGATACAAACAGACTAACCCAATCCAACCCGATCGACAAATAATTGGGTTGGGTTAGATTGGGTTGTGTTAGGTTGGGTTTCAAGATTTACATAGGTTTGGTCGGATTTCGAACAAACTAACAGTGTCGGGGCGGGTTTGGGTTGGGTAAAAACCAACCCAACCCACACCCATCCCTAGACAAAAGCACAAATTCAATAGGGCATCAAAATGACCAACATGTTACACAAACATACAGACAAATTCACCGGTTCTAAGAATTATAAAATCATCTATGCACTGACAAGCTCAAATATAAATTACTGGAAATTAGTCACCGGACAAGAAGAAAATTCACTAAATCAAAAATGTTAATGTACTAACCTTATCACTCCATTTAGGCTTTATGCGTTACTGGCGGATGACTGTGGACGACGGTAACAATTAACAACGATGAGAAGTGGGATCGAGCACAATCGTTTGCAATTTTTCCTTTCCGACGAATAATCACCAGTAAGAAGGAGTCAATGACAAAGGTTTTTTTTTTTTTTTTTTTATTTTTTTTTTATCACAATCCTAATCAATGAAAAGGAAAAAATGAATAATAAACTCAATAAATTCGGTAAATTTATATACAACATTACTATTTCGGGGTAGAAAAATCACATTTGTAGAATTTGAAGATATGTTGACCTTAAGTTTTTATATCATTTTTAATAACTAGAAGAGATTAAATCGATTTTACATCTGCTTCTACTATCAGACATATTTACGAAGTGTTGGAAATCCCGACAAAGAAATTAATAGAATGGAATGTGAACTGGGGAAAGAGAACTCTGTAGACCTATAGGGGCCACACACAAAACTTATAATTAGCCAAGATTGCATTGTATCCTTAAATTATCTATGCGTAACTTCAACCAATAGTCATAANCTCTGTAGACCTATAGGGGCCACACACAAAACTTATAATTAGCCAAGATTGCATTGTATCCTTAAATTATCTATGCGTAACTTCAACCAATAGTCATAAAAATGAAGACACCTTAAGTAGGGAAGCCATCTTGGAAGTACAAGTGCCTACCATCACAAACCTGACACGGGAGAGGAGAATATTACAATCTTGAGGCGACGAGATTATGTCATAACACAATAGGTTAGCATTAACAGCATGTATTTGCAAAGCATGAAATAGCTCATTAGTGTTTGTTGATCGATCATTTGTTTACAAGTAAATTCCTGCACCAATTAAATATATATGTCATAATGCCACCCCAAAAGATCCAAGAAAATATATATGTATTTTTGGTTGTCTCCTTTAAAGAAAAATGTTCACAAGACATACTGAAGATTGTAACAGACAAATTGCTCATCACAGGGAGAATTTACATATAATTCAATTAAATGACTCTCCACATCTCAAAAAACCTACTAAACACAAACTGGGACGTGTTTATAAATGATTCGAATTATAAATAGATAGAAATGAGTGATTGATAAGTGACTAGTATTTGTGGATCCCTCGAAAAGTGTGATATTTGTTTATAAATAGAAAAGTTGCATGCAGGGCGTGTAAAAGATATTTGAAAGTGAAGAACTCAGGCAACCTACTTTCTCGGTGACATCATCACATAAAAGAAGATCTTGATTCTTTATAATCAAACAGTTGAAAGAGAAAAGAAACAGTTGAAACCACTATAATTTGAAAGAGAGAGGTGAAATGAAGGAAACAACAGAAGATAAACCCAAGGAGAAGGAAAGTTGTAAGTGAAGACAGGAGGTATCAACAGATCATGGACAATTGATAAAATTTTCCAATTTTAGTTATCAAAATATTTAGGCAAACTTTTATTTTGCACATTGTGGAGCTCTTGGTGATGTAAGTTACTCAACAATTGGTATCAGAGCAAGACATTAGTATTCTTGACGTGAGAAAACCATCCAAAAGTAGTAGATGAGTTGCTCAAAAAAAGAGCATTTTCAAACCAACGAAGAGAATGAATGTGATTGCTCACAAAGGGAAAGAAATATAGCTGCTTCCCTTTCTTTCTTGCCACAATTGCCTTACAAAATGAAAAGGCAACACATATAAACATAAAATGTTAGGGCACACAACATATGGGACAAACAAATGTGTAAATGGGTTAAGCCATTTAATGGGCCATCACTTATTGAATGGGCCATGAGCAACCATTCGTTGAAATGCTGTTTTGAATGGCCCATGGGTAGAATTATTAATTTAGGTCTCGTCTTGTGGTTTTAATTTCTTATTTCAATCCTCGGCCTAAGCTTATGAAAATAACCTTTAAATATCATTGGCCGTTTTAAGGTTGTTTGCCAACAATACGCAACATAAACTTAATAATTAAAAAAAATTTATTAAACCCAGATAGTGCTTGGATTTCGGAAAGATTGCAAATCAAAGATGAGGCATCTTTTGATAAATAAGAAAAAGATAATGTGACTGGTAGATTCACTCTCTAGATTCATTTATGACACTTTCCTAATTCATACATTTGTTGGTCCCTACAGATCCGAGCACCACATGTCTTTACTATGTGGTGTTATTTATAGTACAAAAGAGTTATAAACTTTATCAGACAATAAAATAGAAGTCTAACAATAGGCATGCCAAGTAAGTTCAAGCTTTACAAAAATAAGTAAATACTTCTCTAAAACCTGGACAATATTTCAGATATCAGTTACACAAGGTGCTCTATCTAACTTACAGCATAATGTAATCTTATTTGAATTAGAAAGAAAAAGGAAAATCTCTCCGTAGTTATTGTGCTATCTACTAGAATGCAAACAAATGATAATAACTATCTTAAAAATCTTCTAAACATGCATTTAGAACCAAACTTTAGATCTAAGAAGATAATGTGTTGGTTAAAAAGACGAGTGATGCTAATTGAACAAGACCTCTGCAACTTTATTGTAAATACAAGTACATTAGCTCGGGTACGATGACAATTGCATCAATTGCAGCAAGCTGACCACTCTCAACATTTACCCTAAATATATTTCCAAACCCACAAGATTCAAATGTCCAAAACCGTTTGAGCTATATTAAACAAAGCAGTTTAAAAAACATACCAGTTCGAGCTATATTAAACAAAGCAGTTCAAGCTATATTCAAAAAATTTGAGTGGAATATGACGCAGGCTCAGGAGTTTTCAACATCTTCGGTGATAAGTGAATTTTTGTACACTTATTCGGGGCCA
>CAIGRO010164309.1:0-16340 GCA_903798355.1 Fraxinus baroniana | reverse complement strand
GGTAAGTCTCTATAGATCCTAAGTTCTCGGGATAGTCCTTTATCACTACTTCACTTCTTCAACCTAAGTGGATAATGGGTCTCCACCTAACAGAAGTGATAGAAGTGTCTCTCTCGCACTCCACTTGATTAGGGCCTCTTATAGATAGAAGATTCCAAACATTTAATCATTTCTCCACTTGTGATCCAAATGTCACCCTCCACATCCCACGGTACAAACCACCAATGTACCCCTAGGCATCTATATATCGCCTTACCAAAAGACATCATCACTGTTAATGTATCACACACCCACTATGTATGCAAACAATCACACAAAGTAATAAGACCACTTCAATTCATGTTAATGTACATATCAAACACATTGAAAATACACATCTAATCACGCAACTGAATAAAGCAATCACACACATGTAAAAATGATTACACACGGATGCACATGCAGTAACTAGAGTTACACCCAGTAAGGGTCACAAGGGTCATCATTCGACCCCGTAGCCAAATTCGCCTCACCTCTTATCTTACCATTCTGCTTATCCCTTTTCTTGGAACAGTCCCTAATTAGATGTCCAGACTTACCATAGCTGTAACACCGTCTACCACTAGACTTGTCCAGACCCTTGCTCTTCTTCTTACCACCACCATCACTCAAGTCACTACTGTCTTGAGCTCTACCCAATCTCATTTGGTTAAATTTCATTCTACTCCTCATCATATGCAATTCACCATTTCTCTTATCTTCTTTTTCAACCTTATCTTCCATTTCCTTACTCCTAAATGAATCGATGACAATTTCGAGGGTTAAGGTGTCCCTACCATACTTAATCACATTCTTAACCTCTCTATATGACTCGGGCATAGAATTAAGCAAAATAATGATATTATAGGTTTCGGAGACATTCTCATCATAATTAATGATATCTTGAACCAACTTGTTAAAAACTTTCACATTGTCATCAAGATCTTTTGAAAGATCCATTTTAAAATTGAATTTTTTTTAAGCAAGTACAACTTATTAGGATTAGATTTAAGCAAATATAAATCCTCAAACTTTTTCCAAAGTTCTTTGGTAGAATCGAGTTTTCCAACTTTTCTCAAAACAATATCAGACAGTTGTTAAATGATAGAAGTGTATGCAAGTTCATCATACTCTTCTTTTTGTGTTTCTGTAAAATTTTCCGAAAATTTACCATCAATGGCCTTTGAAACTTTTTGTTGAACCAAAATACCCTTCATCTTCTGTTGCTAAATCGAAAAATTCCATTTCCTGTTGAAAATCACAATTTCGACATGCGAAAACATTTTGAAAAACAGAACAATTAAAATTGCACAAATAGGTCACATGAAGTAATCNTAAAATTTTCCGAAAATTTACCATCAATGGCCTTTGAAACTTTTTGTTGAACCAAAATACCCTTCATCTTCTGTTGCTAAATCGAAAAATTCCATTTCCTGTTGAAAATCACAATTTCGACATGCGAAAACATTTTGAAAAACAGAACAATTAAAATTGCACAAATAGGTCACATGAAGTAATCTTAAGGCAACAATATATACCGTTCTAGATTCCAGAGTTTCGTGAGACTCAAAGTCTCAAATCAAGGGAACGTTTGAACGGGGTCAAGTCCAAGTGTTCTAACAGGATAATCAATGCAACACGAAGATATATAAACAAAAATTCAAAATTCTACGCAATTCAATCTCACACGGTGATTAAACAACAGTTACGACATAAAAGCAATTACCAACTTGCAATCAAATTCAACACTTCAAATAGAGCAAATAATTTCTAAAATTCTAGTACAAACAATGGTTACCCATTCAAGGTAACCCTAATCATGATGTCACCCTACACAATGACGCGATAATGTTGGAATTTAAACGGGATAAACCAATTTACCAGAACAGACCTATCTGGGTTCATAAATTACGAGAGATGCGAATTTACTGCTTCAGGGTCGCAATTTGTGGCCTAAAGTAATTCAGTAAATGTTTTGTAGTTCGACCGTCGTACCCATCGAGGACAAAATCATCCAACTATTCTTGCGTAACCTGAAACACTAAACCAAAAATATCAATACGTTCAGGAAATCAAGCTTAACAAACTGCCTGAAGAAGTCGAAGCTTGAAAATGTCCCACGCGTCGCTACATCCCTCTGCGCGTGGGCTTTACGTGCCCCCCACGCGCCTCCGGAGAAGCTCACACGCCGGCCACCTAGCACCTCATCGACCTGCTGAACACACTGGTAGTCTTATTTTTTTTCAAATGACCACTGGTTTGGCCAGAAATCGAGAATGAAAGTGCGATTTTCTGTTGAAAAATGTGGGCATATTTGTTTATGCCTTTTCTGCAGATTTCAGCTGCGATTGTGGTGGGTTTTTGGCCGAAAATCACGCCAACCGTAGCTCTGAAAATATTTGTTGGTTATTTTCTTCTATTGCTCCAAGCTAGGTCCGGATTTATTGAAGGAACCGCGAGCTCCTCTTCTATGTCAATTCTTACCGAGATTTATACCAAGCGCTCTGATACCATATGTTGAATTTTGGGCTTCAATCAACACTATTCCAAGCTCAGTTTCATCAAGAATTAACACCCAAGAAAATGACCCAATAAACCTTCAAACTCTCTCACTTGGTTCTACCAATATATATATATATCACTTATGGCACAGTGATGGGCCGGCCCAACAAGGAAACAACGAGTGGGCCAATAAGCAACTTTAATTCATTAGACTGCTTCCAATAGCCCAACATAGTTTTAGGGTAGGGTCATTAATCTTAGGTGTCAATATAATAATTATCCAACATCGATTTTATATCATTGCCCGGATTTATTGGGTATCAAAACCCAACAGATTCATAAGAGGAATTTGTTGAATGGACTAAAACCATGCAAGTTGGATTTCTGCGAGTTGTGTACTCGGGAAACAACCTAGAGTACAGTTCAAGACAGGAGGCATTCTGATATTTGGGGACCAGTGAAGGAGTTGTCTAAAAGTGGATCTCAGCATTTCATTACTTTCATTGATGACTTCTCTAGAAAAGTCCGAGTATATTTCATGAAGCACAATTCTGAAACCTTTGCTAAGTTCAGATTATGGAAAGCAGAGGTATAGAACTAGACGGGTAGGAAAATTAAGTACTTGAGGACACATAATGGTACAGAGTACGCAAATTCACATTTTTCGAAATTCCATGAGAAACATGGTACAATACACGGGTATTTCTTCTATGAGCCCTAAAGTCTATTATTCTTAATAAAATATCTTCACTTCGTTCCTTGTGGATGTAGGAACATTGTTGAATCACGTTAAATTCTTATGTTGATTTCTCTCTCTCACTTTTCTATTATTGTGTATATAATCTAACGGTAACCTTTGCAAAGTAACACACGGCAATGCTCTTTTTACGATGTGCTTTCTATTTCCTTTGCAGTAAATTGCAACTAAGGATAACTTTCTCAATCAACTCTTTTTAATAATAGAAAGACTGGACATAATGGGTGAAAATGTTAGTAATGATGTCTAATAGTTGGTTGATAGGAGTGTGCCTAAATGTAGTTTTAACAAGCTATTAATGGAAGAAACCAGTTGGCAAAGATTGTTCCATGATATTGAATAGTAAATACTTGATTAATGGCCTTTTCTGGTATAATTGAGATCTCTGGTTCAGCGTCTTCAGATAATTGATTTCTCCTTTGATTATATATTGATGTGACTTCTAATGTAATTCATCAATTTATCTCTGAGGAGTTTTTAAATCTAACAGTGTTGGCAGAGCAGATACAAGAGTTGAAATACGATATAGAATTTCATATTAGGCTTTCTTTCAGTATTTTCTTTTCTCCTGCTTATGTCAATTAAATGCATCTAATTGGGTATAAAATCTGTTAGCAATATCTCACAGCTTGGCAACAAAAAAATGACGAGGATCAAAAGATTGATAAGGATACCCCCAAAATCTTGTTTTATTATAAATAGGAATCAATGTGTGGTTAGTGCTCATGACTCTTGGTCATCATTCAATAAAATTATAAACAGTCTTCTATTAATTTTTTGCTTCTTTTCCATATTTTTTTTTCTTCTAAATCATGTATATTGTACAGTAGATAAAGGAGTCTAGGGAACCTGCTTTGAGTGTACAAGAGTCGAGAAGATAACCCTCTACTTTTCTTCTCCATTATAATAAAAATCTGCAGTGGCTTGTGGAAGTAGATCCGACATTGAGGCAAACCACTATACATTTGCATGTTTGCTTTAGTTATTTTCGATTTTCTTGTGAATTATGGCTCTCTTAAAATGTTATTAAAGCCTAATCCGTAACACGAAACTGGTACAGGAAGTTTGGTGTTAGGGAGGGATTTCTCTATGGGACAATGTCTATTCTCGACACTTTGCAAGGATTTTCTGGCATATGCCTAAAGTTGTACAAGTTTCTTGACAGAAAAACCGATATTATTACTTCATTGGGCTCGTTTTGTTTTTTTACCGCGTGATAATGCTGTTGGATGTATGCAGGTAACCTATTCAGAATCAATGAATAGATTGGACCATATTCTTCATAACATTGATGCTTTCTTTAAGGACAAGGATAACTACATTTTGCCGGTGTTCATTTGGAGGAGACTTGTGACCGTACTGATTCTTTGGAAATAAAGAAATATATGAACGCACAATACTGTCTTATGAGTTACACTTCTTGACAGCCAACCCTGACTAGTACGTTTCAAGATTCGTCTTCTTTATTCATTCTCGTGGGATGTAATAATTGACCATTAGCCATTTGTGCCCAATACGTTTATGTGGTCGACCCATATTTATTGAGGACAAGGTCTGATTTCTGTTGTAATCAGTGTAACGAAATTTTTTAGTGTGTAGGTCTCTAGATGAGGACAAAAAAGGTTTCAAGGGTGAAGCTTTGACTGCCTGATTAGCGTGAAACTATTCTGACAAATCTGTAAGATTCTCCATTATTTGTACAGCTTCTGGTCCAGTTATATCAAAGCTATCTTTGCCTATTCATTATTATCATTTCTTAGCAAAAAGAAATTGTTTTTCTTTTGAACAATCACATCCAACATTGGATTTTTTATGCATGTGGGCTTCAACAATTTGTCGTTTTTTGCTTACTAAGAAACTAAATTTTGTTGGTGCAGTTGTTGGGATTTATTATAATTGAGACCATTGTGAGCTGGCTGGGGCAGATTGTGTACTAAATCATCAGAGTAATTGTTTTGTTTATGTATTAGTTGAACCTAAGCAAACAATATTGAACAAACCCGGTTTGACTTGCAAAATGGATAAGTATATTCTTATTTGTCTTTTATCTCATTCACTTGGAATGCCTATGTTTTATATTTATTTTCAAGAGCAATAATGATACAAAAGCTATGAGTAAAACAATTAACTCCTAATATTAGAGTTAGGTTATTGCAGATCAATTTTTCTATTTTCTATGATAAATTCACTATATGGTATATGAAAGCCTAAAATATATCCCTACTATAAACGAATACGATTGGTTCCAGTTGTTGGCTTTGATCATGAATTATGTATTGGCTCCTATGGTCCACAGATTTCTTGCTCCTTAAACAATCGTGTTTCTCAGTGATGAAACATTATAAATGCAGCTTTTGCATCCGACATTAAGGTTTTATTGCATGGCATTGATCAGAACCTGCCTCCTATATTATGAAGAAAAGATTCCACGCAATAAAAATGGAACTGGTGTTCATGGTCCCAAATCCCAGTAAGTGGGATCCTTTTGTGTGATGAGAGCTTGCACGTTCAGATTGGGCACATGCAGCGTGCTCTCACTTTGCTGATTTTTTGATTCAAGGTTTTCAAGAACCTACCCACACTCAAGTATATCAAGAAACTGAGGCCTTTAAGGAGCCATGCGATCTATTTGAATTAGTTCGGGCTGCAGTCAACGACGGATTTAGTCATTTTTTATTGTGGGATCAAAAAGTAAGTTTAGCTCCGCCATTATTTGGCCAAAAAAAAAAAAATTGAATAGGGAATTTTGGAGAATGTGTGGTTCAAAAGTAAAAGTAAGTTTTAGCAGAATAATTTATTATATGTTTGTAAAATGGATTTGTGTGATTTCTTTAACGAATTGAACTTATCAACCTTACCAAATTTTGGTATGGCTAACTGCAAGGAGTTGAGAAATAAACATCAAAGAAATGAAAGTTAAAATGCCAACAAAAATGGACAAAGTAACACCAAGAAAAATGGATATAAAGTCGAGACACGAGTTGAACTCTTTGTCCTTAAGTCGATTTGCCCCACAACGGTGCCGACGGATGTCGGCAATCAATTCCTAAGATAATTCAAAGGGTCTTATTTATAGAGGATGATAGGTTGTTAGTGAAGAGACATGCCTCAAAACTCAGCAACATTTATCAAAGATTGCAATATTTGGTGTCGCTCGAACGCAAAAAACAGAGAATCATCGTTTACTTGGCATCGGGCTGTCGCTCGAGCGACACTCTTAGGTGCAGAAAATTTGATTTTTCCTCCAACTTTGGACCACAATTTCTCATTTTTTACGAAATTGATTTTGAAATTTAAAATATATTATGGTGATCTATTCGATGAGTAGAACAAGTTAATATATTTATTTTCATAATTTGACTATCGAATCAAGTTTCGAAGATTTGATCGAAATTGACACGAAAGTCACTTTTCACATTTTTCATGATTTCATACTTAACCAATGGTTTATTTCTATAAAACAGATTTCAACATTTATTATATGAATGTGTGGTTGAAAATGAGTATGTAGAATAAAGAGTTTTGAAATAATAATTGTCAAACTGTGGTTTAATATTTTTTTGAAACTATGTAAAACTAATCGTGAATCATGAATTGAGAGATGAGAAGAGAGGTGGTCCAGTGGCTAGGTGACGGACATTAGGTTTTGATGGAATTGACAAACCCTAGATATTAATGGGGAATGAGGGATGAATGCAAGCATGTTTGGAAGTGTTTATAAAGGGTTTAAGTTTTAAATTGATAGTATTGATCGGTGGATAAACTCGCAGTACTTATAGTCCTTAGACGTGTAGAAAAAAATGACTTAAGAGTGTTTATAAACAATTTATAAATATGAGTCAAACGTAGGCCTTTAAGGAAGAAGCAATTCACAATGCTCAAAAAAGGGGAAGGATAAAAATATAAAATTTTGAGAGAATAAAAAAAAAAAAATGCAAACGAACAAAAATTTCAAAATCTCGTGGGGTCTATGAACCTCACATGACACCAAGTGGATCTATCATTGTTGCAGTAGAATTATTCTAGATGAACGGGGCTCACTGACCTCCCACCTATAAGTGGCGGATGAACATAGCCAAACGTGGCCCTATTCATCTAGCACAACTTGTTGCGGCACTCCCTACACTTTTTTGTCCAGCCAAGTTGATGTGGCTTTGTGGAGAAAAGTGTGAGGTTCAACATGGAGTTGGATATCTATTGGGCTAGAGTAATGCCATCTATCTAGATCAACAATTAGTAGTGTAAGTGACATTAATTGATATATTTCATTTAAAATAATATATCAATTAGCCTCTTTTCAAGTAGTTAAAAAATTGATAAAAGTTTAAATCCAAATCAATAATTAGTTTTAACCTCATATTTCATGAAATTCATAACTTTTATCAACTTTTCAATTACGAATTTTATTAACTTTTATCAAAATTTCCTAAAATCATATTTTTAACTACACTACTATTCATTGAGCTAATCCGCAGCCATAAAGCGTAAGACCTCCCCATGACTCGGGCACCTTTCCAAATTTTGTATTTTGCCCTTGTTTGGTACACATTAAAATTTTCATTTTCATTATTCTACTCATTTTTAACCACACATTCTTCAATAAAATAATATTTTGCATCACATCAATAACTTTCCCTTCTTTTTCAACCACACATTCTCTATCAATCTACTATTTCAGAATACATTCTTCCAAAATAATGTGACTCAAACACACAAATGAAGAACTTACTTCTCTCTTTACTTAACTGGCAGTTGTAACAGACAAAACATTTAAAATCATACCTACTAAATAAGCCAAATTGTCTGGAGATATTTTAAAAATCATATTACACACATACATACACAACTAAATCCATTTTTATGTATAAATATGGCTTTCAGTCCTGATCAGGACATAAGAGGATAGAAAAGGACATCGATTTTCTTGTCGAAATTTCTTCTAAGTTCTACCTTTTCAATCTTTTTGAATGTTCCCAACTGCAACTGCATTGTGGACAATACACATGGAGCCTTCAAAGTAAGACAATGAGACACTTATATGCGACTAAAATCTTATCAACTAGAGAACTTCCAAGAGAGAATTCCATAATGATGAGTAAAATTGATAGATAAATACCTAAACAATTAGTTTGATTATTTTTTATTTAAGTTCATAAAAAATGTTATAAAGATTTTTACACTCGTTTAATTCTTGAAGAAATAATGTTCCACTCACGTGTTCGAGAATTGTATATAATAAGTTTAATATATACAAATGAGGGATGGATTGATACTATGATTATAGGTTTGTGAGTAAAAACTAATTTAACCAACGTTTTGAAGATCCACAAACACACAAATAATGTTCCATAATACACAACTAATGCTATCAATTATTTTCAAAATCTTTAATTTTTATTGATATATATATATAAGTTATTTATTGTGGCTTGTCGTGCTTTTATTGCAATAATAACGCTAGTTCGTTTCGTGTGAGGGTGAAACATATTCGTGCATTAACAACATTAAGGTAGCATAATAAAATATTACCTAAATTTGAGTATTGTCTTCATGTCTATTTATGATTGTTTGGGCCCAGTTCTTGTCTTCAATTTTTTTTTTAACTGTCATCACTAGCAGTTTCCTCCAATGATATCGTATGCACGCGTAGCCACCGTTTACGAAATTATTAGTAGAAAATGGTATTTCAATTTTTTTTTTTTTTTTAACCAAACATACAAAAGAATCATAGAGTATATCAAGCCATCATAGTCATTTTGAAATGACATAAGTACTAATTTAATTCGAGATCTTACTCGCCACATAAAATAATGGAATCAAACGTGATATTTACTTGCTCACCCTGCATTGCTGCCAAGATTATCCTGATCAACTTGATAATTATCCTAAAGGTTTTTATATTCTAAGAACCAGATCCGGTCAAACCTTGGTGCACCAGTCTTTTTTCTGATTTTTTTTTTTTTAATTGTCATGGATAAACTGTCGTTGATAAAGCCCGCCCTATGAAGAAACATCCTGCGAATTAATATGGCCATTTATTACCATGTATATGAATTTTGTCATATATATTAAAGTT
Organism: Fraxinus baroniana; assembly: GCA_903798355.1. Lineage (NCBI taxonomy): Eukaryota > Viridiplantae > Streptophyta > Magnoliopsida > Lamiales > Oleaceae > Fraxinus > Fraxinus baroniana. The sequence goes on along the minus strand of CAIGRO010164309.1, from coordinate 6,987 downwards.
AGAGGTTCCAAATAAATGTAAATTACCTGTCCAATAACTGGAACTTTGGTATCCTTAATTTCTTTGGTTTTTTGGGTGTTTCGGTTACAACAGTGCTAGAAGTCTGAGAGAAGACTCTTTCTCATCAGAGAATAAAAGCACATAAACATTCAGTTCAATCTTCTATACTCTATAGCTCCCACTTTCGGCCTGCAAAGGCAAAGGATAAACACCTTCTTCATCTACTCTTGACCCCCACCCCACTATATCTCAATTAATCTATCTTCTGTTTCTTGCAGTTCTTTGTCAGCAGAATCAATTATTAGAACATTTTTTTTTTAGTTTCTGGGATTTTTCCACTATGAGAAATATCGCAGCGTGTTATAGTGAACACGCGATCAAAGTATCGGATTCGTATTGTTCAGGTCCATCAAATCAGGCTTATTCTTCAACAAATTTAATCCCTTCAATCCAAAATGCAGTGACATGTATTTACAAAGTCAAACTCTCAACTTTGAAGCAGGTCATGATCAAACTCACCTGGTGCAATCTGTTAGGCCAAGGCTTCTCTATTGGTACTTCTGATTATCCTTTTAGCCCTTCCAAATTCAGTAAAAACTCGTGGATTTTAAGCAAAGTCAAAGGTGCAAAAACTTTTGAATCCTGCGATTCAAGGATTGAAGTCTTTTGGGATATCTCTTGTGCTCGATATGACATTGGACCTGAGCCGGTCAATGGATTTTATGTTATGGTTTTGGTCAACTCGGAACTAGGTTTACTTCTTGGAGATATGGAACAAGAATTCGAGGTCAAGAAACGAATTGTTGATGACCATGTGGCACGGTTTTCACTTGTGTCGCGCAGTGAACGTTTCTCAGGTAACGCAGTGTACTCCACCAAGGCTAAATTTTGTGACGCGGGCAAGATACATGACATTTTGATCAAGTGCTTGGATAAAGAGAAGGGGTTAAAGAATCCTGAATTGTCAGTTTATATTGATAAGAAGAATGTAATTCAAGTAAAGAGATTGCAATGGAATTTTCGTGGAAATCATACGATTTTTGTCGATGGATTATTGGTGGATATGATGTGGGATGTTCATGATTGGCTTTTTAATTCATCATCAGGATATGCTGTGTTCATGCTTAGGACAAGAAGTGAATTGGATAGCAGGTTGTGGTTAGAGGAGAAAAAACTGGAGCAAAAAGAAGAAGAAAAGGTTGCATTTTCTTTGTTGATTTGTGCCAGTAAGAATCCAAATTAATCGTCTCCTTTTTGGTTTTCATTTTCAGTTTTACAGTTTCTGAATACTTTGTATTTCAAATTTTCTTTTTCATCTTTTTACACGTAAACCCAAAACTACACGTAAAAAACTAGAAAAAGTCAGGTCTGTACCTATTTGCATCGTATATGAAGTTTGTTGTTCTGCATTTGGGATCGGTTTTTAAAGTGTACGCTTGCTACATCCACTTGATAAGTTCTTGTTTGAGTTTCATCTTTTAAAATTCTTTTTTTAAAGCTCATTTTTAATCACAAATTTTATGGGACCCACAACTTCTAATTAATTTTTCAACACACAATTTACCAACTTTTATTAAACTCTACTAAAAATCTAATTTGATTCAAATCGAAGAGGGAGTAAAATTAATAAATTTTTAACTTCTTTTTCTTTTTAGTATTACGTAGATTTGCCATGAGAGTTCAAGCCTTCCATCTCGATACACACATATTGCTGTTTTCTATAATAAGCATACTGGTATCGCATCAAATATCAATCTTGTCCAATTGCTGATATATTAATGAATTCATAATGAAGTGTTCTTTTGGTCTATTAACTTTTACCGTCTTGATTTCTTGTTTCCAGTAGTCAAGATAAAAACTTTTCATTGCTGGTATGGTAAGAGAAACAAAACAGTGAGAACCATAAATAAAGTTCTCTTGCCACAGTAGTGGAGCAGGATATCAATTCCATTAACTTATCCAAGATGCTGGGGAAATTTCCACTAAATTACGCAACAGGGCAGACCAGCAACGTGCATTTGAAAAACTTTTCGTTATTTTCGCTCTTGCAGCTCACAAGCTCTAAAATAAACAAACCACAATAGACAAAGGATGAAATCTTAGGAGTATCAATTATATGACATTTTATTTAATTCATCGAGCACACAATGATAAACTATTTTTTCTTTATTTTAGTAAATGAATTCTTTTTTTTCCCTCGCTCTATTCAATTTATCACTATCACTCCAGCTAGATAAAGATTTATGGATCAAAAGCTTCATCCTTAGCTCTATCTAAGATTTATATCAGAATTCATGCTACAATTGGTTTCCAAGAAAATGTTGAATCTAAATAGAAAACAAAATAATTTCTATCTCAGATAAACCATGCTATTGCATTGTGCATATCATTGTGATATCATGATTATAAACTAGAGTAAAAAGTTTCGTTACTCACTCAACACAATGTCACGTCATGGTCACTGAACTTTGTTTTACTGCTGAACGGTATTTGAACTTTCACGAAGGTGGCTCCATCCATCACTCCACAAACATCCGTTGGAAGGTCCTCTGAGATGGCATAACGTTGTCCCCAGTGGAAACAGACGACGTCTTCTCCTGCCACGTGAAGAAGCGTCATCTAGTGAGACACGATTTCACTTACTATAAAATGCAAACATATTCAATTCACAGAGCCCTAATTTTTCAATGCCTCAATCGCGAACCCTAATCGTCCAACCCCATCGCGATTGCAAAAATTGACTCTACCCAAATTGATCCCCTACCTATGCACAACAGCCCATCTAAAAGGGAGTGTTGATTTGCACACATGGAGGCAGGAGACGGAGGTAAAGAGCCCACCCTTTCTTCGGTTTATGTACTTTCAAAAAACCATCAATGCAATGGATTTTAAATCTGTGACTTCATTGCAAGATTGTTGGGGTATTTATGGGAAAGTAAGATACAAATGATATATTTATGGGTGTTACAAGATTGCATCTGTGTTGGGGGTTTTTTGGGGTAGCTACCAGATTGCAAGATTTCATGAATATTTTTGTGTTATTATGAACCTCAGCTTGAATTGTATTGGTGACCATTTATTGATAGTTATTAACTTATATTTGATGAGTCACTGATATCGCACAGATTATTATTTATACACCAGAGGTAAATAATTCCGTTGTTTTCAATTTGTTGACAAATTATGAGGAAGACCCTGATTTCGTTCATTATGAGGTTGACATGGCTTCTGAAGATAATGATTTGTTGTACGACCTCAATGTGACAAATGGCATTGAAATTAGACCGAACACGAATGAAGCAAGAAATGAAGGAGTAGTGATAAGTGTAGGGGAGGTGGGAGACGATGTCTTAGATTATCCATCATTTGAGGAGTTATTATTGGCTTGTTCATCAGACAAAGAGGATGGTTTCGGAGTTTTTTGCTGAGACACATATGAGCAATTCGTAATTTGAGGTTGGACAACTCTTTCAGTCAATAGAAGAGTATCGGATTGCAGTAAGAAATTATGGTGCTCTCAATGGTCACAATGTGAAGTTAAAGTGTAATGATAGAAAACGAGCTCAAGGAGTTTGCAAAATGGGGTGTAATTGGAGGATATGGACCTCGAACTTGAGTACGACGGAGACAGTTCAAGTGAAGTCTTAGACTTCCGAGCACACAGAGCTAAAACAACATACATTGCAACTATAATTTTTTGACAAATAGATACATTGAACAGTTCAAGGCAGACCCTGATTGGAAAACAAAGTCCATTTTGGCGATTGTGAATGATGAATTGAAAACAGAGATAAGTAGAAATGTGGCCAACAAAATGATGTGGTATTCTAAGGAATTTTTGTTTGGAACCATGGAAGAATAGTTCGGACTTCTGAGGAGATATACTGTAGAGGTACTTTGGACGAATCCGGGATCAACAGTGATGATAGCTCTACATGAGCAAGTTTTCAAAGGTATCTATAAATGCTTCAGTGCCTGCAAGGCTGGTTTTAAAATTGGATGCAGGAAAGTGGTAGGTGTTGATGGGTGCCATTTGCGGGGCTATTTTGGGATAATTATGTTAATAGTAGTGGGAGTATATACCCCATGGCATATGCTGTTGTCGAGAAGGAGAACACAAATACTTGGAGATGGTTCATGAAGTACCTCCAAGAGGACATTGAAATTGGCAATGGGAGGGGTTAGACATTGATGGCGGACAGACAAAAGGGTCTTCAAAATGTATGCGAGGAGTTATTCCCGGAGGTAGAACATCACTTCTGTGTATGAGATATGTACACAAATGTTACACCCTATTCATTTATAGTTAAATCAAGAATTATTTTGTCAAAGTCAAAGTCAAAGGTTTGATTAGTCAAAGTTAAAGTTAATTAGGGACTTAAATGGAGTGAATTATTTTATTCGGGCTTATTTTACAATTGACAATACTTGAGGGTTTAAGATGGATAAAATTTAAAGTTGGGGATGTACTTATCTATTATTGGAAGTTAATGGCTTAAATGTTATGTTATATTATATGAAGGATGGTGACTTAACATGCAATTGTTTAATTGTTATCCCTTAAACCTTAAACATATCAATCCATTCTATTCTTATCATTTTGGGGGCGGGGGATCAGAGAAAATGATACCAAGTTTACAATATAGTTGGAGTAAAATGGGATTCGAATCCTTCTTCAAGCACAAGGATGCAGTATTTATACTAAGGACGGGAAGATGAGAGCCATTGGATGAGGAGACACGTGTTATCAGATCCTCAGGACTCGTCCCATCCTAGGTGTCAATCTGTTTTTCCATAGGTTGGCTGTCATTGAATATTTCTGACAAAAGTAGTTGAATTGACTGTTTGGGTCCTACTACGCATCCCATCAGTCAGGGATTTGACTTTGAAAAGATTCGTTGTAAAGAGATCTTTGTAGGAGCGAGGCGAGGCAGGTGTAGAGTTACAAAAGCGGAGTATGGGCCTTTGCATCCGCATTATATTGCAGATGAGTTTGGTTCCTTCGCTGGTGGCTGTTCAGTTCGTCATCACGTAATCTGTTCGACTTATGTAACCAATTCGTCCCATGCACAATCACCTCGGTTGACATGTGGCTCGGTGCGGCCCACCCTCTGCGACATGTGGTAGGTGAGGTGGCGGGTCTGATGCAGGCCAGTAATAGTAATAGCCACAAAACACCTCCATAATCAGCCTGCTAAAATGTACACATCAAGAGAAAAGATTCCTCTACCAAATGAACTTTGATAAGTAGTTTCCATAAATTCGAAGAATTTCATAATGCAATAAAAACGATTACATCAAATCTTACATTCAAGTCTTTCAACATACAATTTACTACAAGTTCAAAGACGATTACATAAACATGGATTTTGACAAATACAATAAAAGCCTTCAACTCGATCACATGATTGCAACAAATTCACAAAACTTTCCCATTATCCTCTATAACCCCATTTCCTTTGCGCATAATAATGTTAATGGATATCTCGATATCTTTTTCTTCAGTTATTTGAGCACATGTGTTGAACATACACGACACGTCTTGGCACGAATATTTAGCTTTACAATTACCCGAACAAACATAATTCGATTTCGTAATAGACTATTCTTCATTCTTCCACTCGAAGTGACTACAATCCCTAGTACAACATAAGAACCTCCCTATGTTTGAAGTATTTTTCTCCACCTCCATACATTTCTCAAATCTCTGGCCACATTTTGGGCATCATTTCTTTGTTGGACAATCCGACAAGTAGTGCTCGAGCTTCCTACAACTGTGACATATGTCCCTATTCTTCCTTATTATAACACTTCAAATGTGGGATAAGTGTCCACTGTAATAATCAAACTAAAATAAGTTAATCTTTTAACAAATAAAGTCTCAATCTTCAATTTTCATACTTGCCACATTTTGGACAGAAAACAATCAACAGTGCATATCATTTTAAGAGAATTGATGTACATGACAAAGAGAAAGAGATCAAATCCTTGCTTTTTACTGAATTCATCCAACAACTAACACGCAAAGAGTCTTTTCATGTACCAAATACATGCACAAATCATCAATTATGTGTAGCTAAATAACTCCTAAAATCAGTCATCTTGTGCCAACGCAATAGGACAGAGAAATGCATATTACTATGTCAAATTCAAGTGGAAGATTTTAAAATCATGTTTCGAAGAGGTACTAACAGGATTCATGTTTTGAACTACTGGACTAGACTCAGATTTAGATTTGAGAAAATGATTTTTTTTATGTATTCTACAAGTATGGAAGCTTAATAACTCGTACTGTGATTTGTATGTTTCAACCAGAGTTGGATAAAGTTTTCTTTTGCTCCAGAAAAGACAAATCAAAACCAATTGAATGGGATTTGACATGAGAAATTCAAGCCATTTAAAAGAAATGTCAGATTTGAAAATAGTTGAATTTTCAATTGATAAGGTCCTCGCAGTTTGCCATTTTTTTTCCTTTTTCAGAAAGATCAAGATCGTATATAGTCAGGGGCGGACCCATACAATTTGCCTTGTGGGGCCAAAAATGAGAATTCAAAAATATTTAGAACTACATATCATTAAAGAAAATAAGTCAATACGCTATTACAATTGTAGCTTATGCGTTTTCACAATTGGAGTTCTTAATCCAGGATCTGAAGGCAGTTGTGTTAAATCAATTTGATCCTGAACATCTCTTTTTCTCCCAGTATCCGATTCTTTCTGACCATCTTTCTCTTTTTTAATACTCGTTTCAACAATAATTTCCTCCACAGTCAAACATACGAATTTTCATTTAAAATATTTATCCATGCCCGTTAAAAAACAAATCAATACATAAACAAACAAATAAATAAATACCATATTTCATTTTTCATCATAAAATAACATTAAATTCATAATAAACAACAATTACTTTCACAAACAATTCTATTTTCAATCACTAAGTTAGACAAACTGACAAAGTCATTACTTAATGAGCCTGAGTTACTT